>JAQZBX010014985.1:0-38020 GCA_029593785.1 Cabassous unicinctus
AGTGATAGGATTAAGACCCATCCTGATTAAGGTGGGCCACACTTTAACTGAAGTAACCTCATCAAAGGATCCTACGTGCAATGAGTTCACACCCGCAGGAATGCATTAAGCTTAAGAACGTTTTTCTGGAGCACATATAACTCCAAACTACCACATCCACCAAAACTGCTTTTGCCATTATCATAAAGAACAATTTGATATTAAATCCAAATGACACTTTCAAGCATTGACTTGTGTCACATTTGATCCTGTTAACTTCATATTCCCTCTTAAATGGATTTTTTCTCTTGCTTCTGAAGATACCGCCCTTTTCCGTGTTCCAGCTACCACCCTGGCTTTTCCTTGTTGTTCTTCTGATTTTCTGTTAAATTTTGGTGCTCCTGAGGATTTCATAAGTAGGCTCACTTCTTCTCTCCCTTTCCATATGCCTATTCAGTAATCTCACCCATTCCTATGCTTTAATTCCACCGAATGGGCTGATGAATTTAAATTTCTTTCTTCCATTTATCTTTCTTGAACTTCATTCATGAGTAAGTAGGCACAGTCAATGGCCTATGTATCATTTCTAGATTTCCTACAAGCACATGAAATTCATCTATTAAAAAGGAAAGGGGTCCTTGTCAACTCGGGCAAAACTGCTCCTTTCCTAGTGTGAATAAGTTCGTATAATTTTAGTCACTTGCTCAAGCTAGAAATCAAGAAATTATCTTCACTAAGACTTAATTAATATATTCAGGGGCTCTCTTTACTAATCTGTCCACTTCTCTCTATCTTTGCCCTTCCCTGGGTCAGACCATCACCATTTCTCTCTAGTCTAGATCTTTGCCACAATATCAAAACTGGTGTCCTCTCTGCTTCTGGTCTTACATTCCTCATCCCTCACTCTGGTAGCATGACTTTCCTAAAGTAGAAATCTGATAGTATCTCTGCTTTATATCCTTTAGTCGTTTCCCATTGCCCTTAGGAAAAAGTTTAATCTTCTTATCAGGGTTTACAAGACTTTTCATGCTTCCTTATCAGCTTACTTCTTTTCTTTTTTTTTTCTCTGATCAACTCTCAATTCTATGCTCCAAGTATATAAAGAATCTTTCAGTTCTTTGAACATACCACGTGCCACCTTGTCTTTGTACATGCTTTTACCAGGATTTTTATTGCTCATCTCTTTCCTCTTTTGGGTGGATTAAACTCTTATTTATGCTTCTGATGTTAATTAAATATCACTGCCTACAGGAAGCCTTCTCAGAATCACAAGTTTGAGTTAAATGCCTCTCCTTTGTGCCACTTTTCATCCTATCATAGAACTTAGCACACTATTGCTTGTTGACTTGTCCTTATTGCCTGCTGAAGTGTAAATTCTGTTTGAGAAAGACCATTTTTTTCTTGTTCTCCATTATATCAGTTCACCAATATACCAAATACCTAGAAGAATGCTTGACACACAGTAGGCATTGAACAAATGTTTGTTATATTAATGGATGACAAATTTACATGCCTTCCTACTCTACTAAGGTTTTTGAGAGTAGAGACCATTCCTAGATTAATTTTGAATTCCAAACAAAGTCCAAGTCCTTAGATGTTAACAAAATTTTAATTTTTAACCAAGACATTTATTGGGCTCATTGATTTTGGTCATCCCTTCGTTCAAATATATAGTATCTTCATTCTTGAAGCTATGCTTTCAAATGCAATAATTCTCCATAATTACAGAGTCATGAATTGAGTAGAGGGCATTAGGGAAATTCAAAGAAAAAAAAGATTCAAAGAAGCAAGAAGAATTATTTCCTCTTGTTTTAGTGAAAAGAACATTTTCGGGAGACTCTTTTCTTCAGTTTTTTAGCTGTGACAGTTCCTAATTTTTATTGTTAGATTTTCCTACCTTTGTTTTCCAGTGCCATGACAAATGAAAATGCACAGTGTGAACTAGAAACAGAATGGGGAAAGTGCGCAAGCAGAGAAGCAGTGAGTGCACGTAACCCTGCGCTCTCACTGCACTGCCAAGGGATGTACTCAGGCCAGATTTGCCTGATCCTGACAGACAGAGGTAATCACCCTGTGACCTCTTCCTCTGGAGCATTTTATTTTTACCTTCATGGCAATATATTATGATATATATTTATAATTATATTGTCGTGAATATGTATCATGGCATATTCAGTATCTTCTAATTCTTGAGAGAAGAAACCTTGTTTTATGCAGTTTTGTATCCTAGCACCTGACACAGCAGCAAGCAGGTAGCTTGCATTCCTATGTTACAAAATATTGCTTCCATATTTTTGCCATAATATAACATTTTTCCCTTTATGGGAGAGAAATATTCCATATGGCATTAATGATAAGGAAAAGTCACTGCAGCCCTCCCCCTCCCCCTTTTCTGACAAGAATCTCCCACCTTAGAACTGAAACCTACACTTCTGGCTCTGTAACCCTGCCCGCTTGATTTTGTAACCTGCAGTTCTGCTTCTGTAACCACGCTTGCTTAGTTGCCTAAGGTAATGGAAAATTCCACCTGCCAAGTTGCTAGCCAATGAACAGGAGCCTGCAGACCCCAATAAAAACTCCAGAAAACTGGGGCTGGAGGCCCAGAATTTGGAAACTGAACTTTCCTCTGGGCCTGCGCGTGTAATAAAGCCTGGTTCCTCCGCTCCCTCCGAGTGCCATTTTGGGTTTCTCATCATGACAGCTGCAACATTTGGTTCCCTGACCGGGAAACCCAACCAAGCAGGTCCATTGTGCCTCCAGCTTGGGACCAAAGGGCGCAGCCAACGGTAATCTCCAAATGAACGAGGTAGGCGCCTCCTGTCATCTTGATGGGACCTCTTTCCGAGGCAGACCCTGTGGGACGCGTCCCCATGTCCTAGTCAGACTCAAGGGAGAGAGACAGACTGAACGATATCAGAAGACTTCGGAAAGGTAAGTACCTGGGTGCCAAGCCCCAGTCAGGCCTGTCTCCGGATGGAAGAGGAGACTGATCATCTCCTAAGGTCTTGCATGGCGAAACTCCAGTATAGGGCAATTCCCGTGGGAGGGATTGTTTAACCTCTGTGTGATTGTGTGCGTGAATGTGGATGGTAGGGGCTTGCTCCTATCATATCAGTTTGTGGCCCCACGGCCTGTGCTATGGGGTCAGAGTGGGCCCCAACCTGTTTCCGTGGCTATGTCATCTGGCATAATGGCCCACCTGGAAAATTGTCCGGGCACCTTAGCTAAGACGAGCCTAAGTTCCCTCAAGGGATGCGGACAGGCAGGCATCTGAGTGGCCTTGAAAGAGGCACCCCACCTTTGTCTGTCTTGCGCCACTGACACAGGGTATGGGCTCATCACAGTCAAAACCCGCCATCTTGAACTGCATGCTTAAGAACTTCAGGAAGGTATTTTCCAGAGATTATGGTATCCAGATGAACCCGGCACCCTCCGAACTCTATGTGAGTTGGAGTGGTGCACTTTTAACATTGACTGGCCCTCAGAAGGGACCCTAGACATAGCCAAGGTCCGTGCGGTGTGGCTAGTAGTCACCCGAACCCCTGGCCACCCAGATCAGTTCCCCTATATTGACTCCTGGTTAGAAATAGCCTGGACTCTGCCCCCTTGGGTTCGCTTGTGCATTGGAAAGAAGGGGCAGAGCAGGGTCTTAGTTGCACAAGAAGCGAGGCACCAGAGACCAGTCATTCATCAGGGGTCCTTGGAAGAAGAACCACCGCTGCCCCCACCGCCATATGTGCCGACCGCCC
The DNA here is from genome assembly GCA_029593785.1 of Cabassous unicinctus. Classification (NCBI taxonomy): domain Eukaryota; kingdom Metazoa; phylum Chordata; class Mammalia; order Cingulata; family Chlamyphoridae; genus Cabassous; species Cabassous unicinctus. The sequence goes on from JAQZBX010014985.1 coordinate 3,729, forward strand.
CAGCCCTTCCTCCTGGCTCAGGAGCACCGGTGGGTCTCACAGAGATGCCTCCTGCTTCAGTCTCCCCTCCCAGCCCGGAGGTACAGGCAAATCACACGGCGATACCACCCCCGGCCCTTGCAGAACCGACAACCCCACCAGAGGGGAGTCCTGCAACCCCATTGGCAAGGAGACTCCGGTTGGCACAGCCCGCATTGCAGATGCCCCTCCATGAGATGCAGGGCCTACCCCGGCTAGGCGAAGATGGGACCATTCAACCAGGAGGGCCCATTTTGTACTACCAGCCCTTCACAACTACAGACCTCTTAAACTGGAAACATCACACCCCTTCCTATTCGGAGAAGCCTCAAGCCCTTATTGATCTCATGGGATCCATCTTCCAGACCCACCTGGGATGATTGCCGCCAACTCCTCCTGACTCTGTTTAATACTGAGGAGAGACGGCGAATCCTGGTGAAAGCATGAAAGTGGCTACAAGAGCAAGCCCCTACTGGTGTCCTAGGCCCAGAGGATTGGGCACGGGCAGCGGCACTGGAAACTAAGCCTAACTGGGACTTTAACACTGAACAGGGACTGGCTGATCTCCAACTATATCAGGAAACACTCCTCTGAGGGGTCCAAGAAGGGGCTAAATGACCCACGAACATGACAAAAACAACCTCAGTTATTCAAAAACCCGATGAGTCTCAGGGGGATTTCTATGAACGGCTTTGCAAGGCTTTCAGGAACTACACACCCTTCCACCCAGAAGCTCCAGAAAACCAGAGGATGGTGAACGCCACTTTCGTGGCGCAAGTGGTGGCAGATATCAAAAGAAAACTCCAAAAGTTGGAAGGATTCGCAGGCATGAACATCTCTCAACTGCTAGAGGTCGCCAACAAAGTGTTCATCAATCGGGAGGAAGTCACCAAGAAAGAAGCCAAAACATGAATGAAGCACCAAACCTCCCTACTAGAGGCAGTCCTGGGAAATGCCAACCCCACCAGGTGAAATGGACCACTTCGCAAAAGGGGGGGAAACACCAGGAGGACGCCGCTGGCCAGAGACCAGTATGCTTACTGCAAAGAGAGTAGGCACTGGAAAAATGAGTGCCCTCAGAAGTCTCAGACACCAAAAGGAAGCACCCCTAAAGGAAAATATCGACCAGAGCCCCAAGACCACCTGATAGGGCTGGCAGGACTCAACCCTGAATAGGGGCGACTGGGCTCACTGGAACTTGGCCCCCACAAGCTCATGGTCAAATTACAATTCGGGGGCCAGACAATGACTTTCAGGGTGGACACTGGTGCTGAACATTCTGTAGTCACAGCCCCCATTGCCCACTTTAGCGGTAAGACCACTAATATCATAGGGGCGACTGGAGACCAGTCAAACAAACGGCCTTTTTGCCAGTCAAGAACTTGCCAGCTCGGTGGCCACGAAGTAACTCATGAATTTCTGTACCTGCCTGATTGCCCGGTTCCCCTGCTTGGCAGAGACCTACCTCCTAACCAAACTTGGGGCCCAGAATACCTTCAAACCTGAAGGCTCATCATGCTTAAGCCTTGGAACCAGCCTCACTCTCCTTGTCACCGTGCCCCGAAGCGAAGAATGGAGACTTCACACGGAAGAAAGTTCAGGTTAGAATCCGGAGGAACTGCTAGAACTTTTCCCCCAAGTTTGGGCAGAAAATAACCCACAGGGAATGGCGTGGAACCATGCACCCATCATCATTGACTTAAAGCCCGGAGCTATCCCGGTCCAACATAGGCAGTATCCAATCCCCCGCGAAGCGCAATTGGGCATAGCCGAGCACATAGATCGCCTGAAGGAAGAAGGAATCCTAATTGAATGCCAGTCACCCTGGAACACCCTGTTATTACCAGTGAAGAAGCCAGATGTAACTGGATACCAACCAGTACAGGATCTACGGGCCATAAACGATGCTACTCTTACCTTACATCAAGTTGTTCCTAACCAGTACACTTTATTGGGACAGCTGCTACCCAAAGCTGCCTGGTTCACCTGCCTGGATCTAAAAGATGCCTTTTTCTGCCTACGGCTGGCCCCCACTAGCCAGCCCCTGTTCGCCTTTGAATGGGAGGACCCCAAAACCTGGAAAAGGACTCAATTAACCTGGACATAGCTCCCACAGGGCTTCAAGAACTCCCCAACCCTTTTCGGTGAAGTCTTGGCAGCAGATCTGGCCACCTACCCCAGGGAAGACTGCAAGTGCACTCTCTTGCAATATATGGACGATCTCTTGCTTGCCAGTGAGAAGGAAGAAAGTTGCTGGAAGGGAACCAAAACCCTCCTCCAACTTTTAACACGGACTGGGTACAAAGTATCATGGAGAAAGGCTCAGATCTGTAGATAGCAGGTCAAATACCTAGGGTTCAACATCTCACGAGGGCTCCGGATGCTAGGACCTGAGCAGAAAAGGGTGATCTGCTCCATCCCCACACCCACCACGAAAAGACAGCTCCGCGAGTTTCTCGGAGTGGCGGGGTTCTGCCGCATCTGGATGCCTTGGTTTGCAGCAATGGCCAGACCCCTTTACGAAACTCTGGCGGGGCCGGAAAGGGAATCTCTTGCCTGGGGAGAAAACCAACAGGGGCCTTTTCAAAACATCACGAAACAACTCAGCCAAGCCCCTGCCTTGGGGCTTCCAGATGTGACTCGAGACTTTAACTTGTTTGTACATGAAAAAAACAAAGTAGCCTTAGGGGTCCTCACGCAAACAGTTGGCCCCTGGCAAAGACCCATCACTTACCTCTCCAAACAACTAGACTCTGTGGCTGCAGGATGGCCACCTTGCCTAAGAGCCCTGGCGGCCACCGTGATCCTCGTCAAAGAGGCAGACAAATTAACTCTTAGACAGGCCATCCACATCATGGTGCCACATGCGGTTACTGCCTTAATGAACTCCTATGGGCATCGATGCATATCAAATCCCCAGCTCACACATTATCAGGGACTACTCTATGAAAACCCCAGAGTGACTATAGAAACGGTGCGCAGTTTGAACCCTGCCACCTTTTTGCCTGAGTAAGAAGGGACCCCAGATCATGACTGAATGGAAGTGACAGAAAAGGTCTACGCCAGCTGCCCCGACCTCCAGGATAAACCACTCTCCACTCCAGATCTGACGCTATTCACAGATGGGAGCAGTTTTGTTAAGAACGGGGAAAAGCTTGCCAGATATGCAGTCACCACCACTGAGGGGGTAGTGGAAGCAGTGTCTCTACCGAAAGGATGGTCTGCACAAAGGGCAGAGCTCTGGGCGCTGGTCCGAGCCCTGCAGCTAGTCACCGGACAAGTGGTAAACATTTACACTGACTCTAAGTATGCGTTTGCTACTGTTCATATCCACAGGGCAATCTATAAAGAAAGAGGTCTCCTAACCACTGGGGGAAAAGAGATAAAAAACAAGGCAGAAATTCTCCAACTATTAGAAGCAGTGTGGGAACCTAATAGAGTTACCATCATCCACTGTCGGGGCCATCAAAAAGGAATGGACATGGTCGCACAAGGAAACACACTCGCTGACAAAGCAGCACAACAGGTGGCCAAAGAAAACTACAAAGTACAGGTTCCGGAATTAACACTGCAGCTGTCCCTCTTGGGACAAAGGATTGATCAACTAAACTACACCTGAGAAGAGCAGAAATGGACTGAAAAGGAAGGGGGAAGCCGAGCCCCCCAAGGGGCTTGGCTGCTCCCAGATAACCGGATTTTTGTGCTGAAAGGAGTCGCACATGCCCTTGTCCAGCAATACCACCAGCTCACCCACCTAGGGAAAACTGCACTGGAAGCCTTGCTCGGGAAATACTATTACATAGCCCGGCTAACTTCTCTCTCTACCACCGTCAGCGACCTATGCCAAGTTTGTGCCAAGAACAACCCCTTGCAATGTCCCCGTACTCTGGCAGGTGTCTAACACACGGGAACAGCCCCCTTTGAGGATATCATAGTGGACTTTACGGAATTAAAACTGTGCCGAGGGTACAAATACCTGTTGGTGATGATATGCACCTTTTCAGGTTGGGTCGAGGCCTTCCCCACTCGCACGGAAAAGGCAAGAGAAGTGACTAAGGCTCTGCTTAGAGAAGTCATTCCATGACACAGGCTGCCACTGTCCATTGGAAGTGATAACGGCCCGGCCTTCGTGGCTGCCACAGTCCAAGAACTGATGAAAATGTTGAGAATCAAGTGGAGGCTCCATACCGCTTACAGGCCTCAGAGTTCAGGGAAAGTTGAGTGCATGAATCGAACCCTCAAAGCCACCCTAGCAAAGTTCTGCCAGGAAACTGGTCTCCCGTGGGTAGATTTACTTCCTTTGGCCCTTCTCCAAGTTAGATGCACCCCAGGACCCACAGGCTACTCACCCTTTGAAATTCTGTTTGGGTGGCCACCCCCAATCATCCAGGCATTCAGAGGAAGTCTCAGGCTTCTGGGGGAGGCCAACCTAGATTCCATTCTCTAGCAGCTTGGAAAAACTCTATCTGAAATACATAAAACTGTTCTGTCCTGAAACCTCATCCCCTTGGGACACCCGGTGCACCCTCATCAGCCAGGGGACCAGGTCTGGGTCAAAGACTGGAGGAAAGAACCCCTTCAGCCTTCCTGGATAGGTCCACATCCTGTAATCCTTGTAACTCCCACTGCTCTTGGAGTTGCAGGCATCACCCCCTGGATTCATCATTCCAGAGTCAAGAAGGCCCATCATGATAAGGAGCAGAACAGCTGGGTCGCCTAACCTGTACCCGACAACCCCCTGAGAGTGCGAATCACCCGAGATCCTCGAGCACCAACCTCGCCGAACGCCAGCTGAATGGACCCCTGCTCCTGGTGGGGCCTGTGTTTATGTGGCCTGATTGCCTTGGTGTTTGGAATTGGACTCGCTGCTGTGACCCCCGAGGACTGGACTGTTATGAATAGAACCCTAATTGCTATAGCATACTGGTGCATAGTAGGATGTTTCTGTGCCTTAGGCTGTTTTTCCTATTCACCTTCAGGGCTGATGCCAGTTCCCAGCCCTGCTCCAGTTGTTACAAGACTGCCCCTCTCTCAGCAACAGATAGGTTGAAACAGCTTGCAGGGAAATACCAGCCCTCCTTCCTTTACCCACGGTACCTATATGCCGGCAGAACATTATAAGTTATCCGAAGCCTCAGTTTGTGAGGAAAGGAAACAAAAGTTCTGGATGGCCCGAATAAAATCCAGGGCTAGCTGCAGAGCTTACAGTACCCCAGGAGAGGTCAGTTGTTGGACTTACTATACACATGCAGGCATGTCAGATGGGGTCAGGGTACAGAATATGCCCGGAAAGAAAACTTGGAACAAGTCAGAGCCAGCCTCACCCGACTAGCTAAGGACCCCGAGTACAAGTGAACAAATATGACAGGGCTTTACCATCTCACATTGTTCACGGCCTCTGTTCAGCAACAAGTGAGACATATGATTAATGCCACCTATGTTTTCCTCCACGAAATCAACCCCGGGACCAGCCACTGTTGATTATGCCTGTCCTTAGGGAGGAGAGCCTACTTGGATACCCTGGCTCCCTTTGACTGGTACTTAAATCAAACGCAGACAGAAACTGGTAATCAAACTGCCCCTGTTGGCCCTGTAGCCCTCGATGTCCGTTTAAACACCATAAAAGGTAATTTAACCTGTCTTAGGAGCAGCCTGCCCAGTGGGGACACCCCTGAAACATGGTGCTCTTCCTAGCAAATTCTGTCAACTAATCAGACTCAGTGCTTCCCCCAGGGACTGTTTTACTTATATGGGAGCACTGCTTACAGGTGCTTAGAGGGTGACTGGACAGGAAGTTGCATTCCAGTGTTCTTGGCACCTGAAGTGTCAATCTACAATGACATGGAACTGGAAATGGCACTAAGCCCCCATCAGAAAAGGGCTAAGAGGGCTGTGCTTACCTCCATCCTCATAGGGGCAGGAGTGGCCATGGGGGTAGGAACAGGGGTAGCAGGTCTGGGCTCCTCTATTGGGTTCTATTATAAGCTCTCACAAGAACTAAACCAAGACCTAGAGCGAGTAGCAGATTCTTTGGTTTCCCTCCAAAACCAAATTAACTCATTAGCTAGAGTAGTCCTACAAAACAGGAGAGCCCTTGACTTGCTAACTGCTGGAAAAAGGGGGACATGTATCTTCCTGGGGGAAGAGTGCTGTTATTATGTTAATGAGACAGGAATAGTTACCACCAAACTGAAAGAACTTAGGGATCTAATCCAAAAGAGGAAGGACCACTTAAATGAGTTCTGGGGTTGGAACCTCAGACAGTGGACCTCTTGGCTTCTGCCCCTGGCTGGACCCTTATTCATCTTGCTCATAGCAGCCATCTTTGGCCCATGCCTGATAAAGGCACTCATCAGTTTCATTGAAACAACAATGTCACGCATAACTACCACCAAGATTCTAGCCCTAAGGGGATACAGTCCCCTGAATACAGATGATGCCCTGTGGGAATTATAAGGGCATCAAAGGGGGGAAATGATAAGGAAAAGTCACTGCAGCCCTCCCCCTCCCCCTTTTCCTGACAAGAATCTCCCACCTTAGAACTGGAACCTGCACATCTGGCTCTGTAACCCTGCCTGCTTGATTTCATAACCTGCAATTCTGCTTCTGTAACCACGCTTGCTTAGTTGCCTAAGGTAATGGAAAATTCCACCCGCCGACTCACTAGCCAATGAACGGGAGCCTGCAGACCCCAATAAAAACTCCAGAAAACTGGGGCTGGGGGCCCAGAATTTGGAAACTGAACTTTCCTCTGGGCCCGCACGTGTAATACAGCCTGGTTCCTCCGCTCCCTCCGAGTGCCGTTTTGGGTTTCTCATGGTGACAGCTGCAGCATTAACTGGTCATTTCTCTGATTCAGTGGTTTCAACTTTTTTCTTTTTCTTTTTTGACTTAATTGTATGTTTTATTTTAGGGTATTACATATGCTTTTGATATTCTGACACTATGCATCTTCTCCCAAAGAAAATGCATGGAAAAAATGCACATACTATGTTATTTACAATCTCAAAGTCTTCAGAAACACCCTCCAGCACTAGTTTGTGAACTCTGGACAGAAAACTTTTGCTCTAAAAGTATCCTAAGCATATTCCAAGTTTCTTTTTCCTTTTCTTTTCCTTCTCTTCCTTCTCCTTTTCCTTGTTCTTCAAGTATATCATTAACAGAGTGAAGTGCACAAATCTCAAGTATACAGCACGATGAAATTTGACATAGTGGTGAATTTATGTAACTACCACCCATATAAAACTATACCTTTTACCAGCATCCTAGAAAGACACCTCCCCTGCCCCCCTGTTCCCCTTCCTGTCAATACCCTCATCGGAGGTAAACACTAGCCTATCTTATAACACCATTGATTAGTTTTGCTTTTTCTTGAAATTTATATCCCTGGAATCATACAATGTATATTCTTGCATCTGACTTCTTTCCCTTATCCTTTACGTATGTGATATTTATCTATGTTATGTGTGGATCAATAGTTTATTCATTTTTATTGCTCTGTAGTATTTCATGGTATGAATATATGGCAAGTTATTTACCCATTCATTGTTTGATGTGCATTTAGGTTGTTTTCAGGTTTTGACTATTACAAGTAATGCTGCTATTGATACAAGCAAAAGTGGATTCTTGCCGGATGCACTTCAAAGACCAATTCCTGAGATACCAGAGTTTGAAAGCGAGAAAGAGTTTTATTGCCAATGCATATAGCAAGGAGAACAGATGACCTAATGGCCTAAAATCTGTCTCTTTGAACTTCAGTTATTCTGATAGTTTTATAGTATCCAGGTTTAGCAGGTTTATGTAATGAATAATTAGGGTGAGGCTGGCTTAGGTTCCTTCATTAATAAACATTAAGGGCCTATCTAGAGATTATAAAACTTTAAAGTTGTGAAACAGGATAGGGAGTGGGCGCAAAATGGGGGTCAGTTACAAGTTCTTTACAATCACAAGATAAAGGTTACATAGTTTTACAATATTATCAGAGAGCAGGGGCATCTGGATTCTAGTTCAGCAAGGTTCAGTAATTTCAGGTATTTACTTTTACAACACACTAGAAAGTAAAAAGGCATCTATATAATAATTTAGTAATCATAATTATATGGTAATTCTTAACCCTCCCTTACACTATGAACATTCTTACATCTTTTGATTGACATATGCACCCATTTTCCTGGGTACATATCTAGGAGTGGAATTGCTGGGTCAGAGTTGGTTTCATGAGTGGAGACCTATGCCAAGAAGCATAAGGCCCCCAAGGCTCAAAAGAGCCCAATACTTGGGGTATAATGTTTTGCAGTTGCCATTTTGAAATTCTAAATAATTTTATATTTGAATTTGTCTTTATTAAGTCAAATCTGATAGGACAACAGAGCATGTGCTGGGGCTTAAGATCTTGGATCACACACACTACTCTGTCTCACCACCTCTGTCTCCCAGGATGGGTTCTCAGCTGCTCCCTTCCACCAGAGCAAAGTTCCAGGCCTACCTCCCCACTTCCCCGCCCCCTCTAGCAATCACTGGTCCAGGATGGTGGGACTCCAAGGGCTGGGGTCAGGGCTAGGGCCCCATGCATTTGCCACATGGAGTTTCTGGGCAGGGCATGGTGGCAGCCCTTCCAGTCCAGGACCGGCAGAGTCAAGGTATGTTCAGCAGGTGGCTGCAGGAACCAGCTCTCCCTCACACCCGATTCAGGGACCTACTGTGTCCCGGCAAAAAGGTTGAAATACCTTTCTGGGTCAACTGCCTGCTATGTGTTGGGGTGGCGGTCCTTGGAAAGGGTAGATATCTGACTCAATTTCCCCACCCTTTTGGCAGGGTGCTTTAGTCCTGGCACTGGTAGGAAGGACAACCCAGAAGACAGTGGCTAAGTCTTGGGTAGGGCACCCAGGCACCAATTAGGGTTTACAGTCCTCCAAATGAGGCAGTGCAACATTAAACAGCAATTAAAACAAGCCAACAGCGTGACGGGGGGAGAGAGAAAGAGAGATGGCGACCATGGAAGGAATGAAAAAAATTTCTATTTTAGTACCTTTTATGGCAATTTTCCCTGTGTTTTGAACTAGGAACCTTGAATTTTTATTTTGCACTGTGTCGGGCAAAAATATAGCCACACCTGTTTTGCCTCATAGAGTAGGTGTTTATGTATAGTAGGTACTACCAGAGAGTTTTCCAGAGTAATTGTATCATTTTCCACTTTCATCAGTAATCTATGAGTTCCAGTTGCTCCAAATGCTTGCCAACACTAGGTAATTTCAGTGTTTATTTTTTATTTTTTTAAAGATTTATTTATTTACTTTATCCATTTTAAACTACCCCTTCCCCATTTGCTGTTTTGTGTCCATTCGCTGGGCAATTCTCTGTGTCTGTTTCCTGCCATCTCTTCTCATTGTTCTCCTCCGGTCTTCACCAGAATTCAATCCTGGAGACCTCCGATGTAGGAGAGAGGTGTTCTGCTGCCTGCGCCACCTCGGTTCCTGGTTTTTGGAGCATCTCGTCTTGACTCTCCCCTGCATCTCTCTCCTGTTACGTCATCATCTTGCTGCATGGCTCCCAGGGCCTGGAGGCTCACCGGCACACAGAGCCTGGCAGGCCATGCGCCTTCTATATATATACATATTTTAAATTTTACCGGGAGGTCCCAGGGATCCAACCCAGGTCCCTCCATATGGCAAATGGACGCCCAACCATTTGAGCCACATCTGCCCCCTCAGTGTTTATGATTTGTAGTGAATGGTATTTCCCTGATGATTAATGATATTGAACATCTTTTCATATACTTGCTAGTCATTTGAACTTCATCATAGATGAGTGGGACAGTGACAACTTACTTTAAATAAAAGTTCTGAAGACAGAGAGTTGGACTAGAGGCAGCAGTAATTTATTTCTTTCTCATGAGAAAGGGCACACCCAGGCTAATGGAAGTGGGCAAATGTGCGTGACCAGTATAAGAATAAAGACTATATAGTTCCCCTGATGCAATGTCCCATTTCCTTCCCTCCCCAACCTTACCCATTTCCCATTGGCTGGGAGTTGTGGGCTTACAATCTTAAGCAGGAAAACTAACTCAGTCACGGAGTGATGCATTTACTGAAGTGGGTTGCGGGGAAATGAGATCTTTTGCTTGTGTGGGAATGTGTGGCGTAACTTGCTGTGATTAAGACTTGAACAAGAAGGAATGTGAGAGGGTGAGATAGATGGGAACAGGGAATTCAGTTTGAGAAGACCACCTTTTGTTCCATTTCTCTCATAGAGAAGTACCCATTAAAATCTTTTGCCTGTTTAATTGGGATGTCTTTTACTTATTGATTTTATAGTATTCTTTACATATTCTGGATATGAGTCATTTATCAAAAATGTGTATTGGGAATGTCTTCTATCATTTTGTGGTTTCCTTTTGCAATCTCTCAGTGGTGTCATGACAAACAATATTTGTTAATTTTAGTGAAATCTGATTTATCAATTTTGTTTTCTTTATTGCTAGTACATTTTGTATCTTGTTTAAGAAATCTTTGCTCTCTCAAGGTCTATAATTGGTCATGAATTATTTTCATGTACTGTGTGAATTAGAGGCTAGGTTATTTTTTTTTCCTATGTGCTCCCACTGAATTGCCATGTCACCTTTGTCAAAATCAGATGAGTGTGAATGTGTGGATATGCTTTTGTTGCTTCTATTATCTTTAAGCTATATGTTTATTCCTGCATCAACATGGTTTAATTGCTCTCAATTTATAGTAAAACTTGACATCTGTTAGTGTAAGTCTGTGACTTTATTCTTGTTCTTTCAATTTTGGATTCTAGGTCCTTTGTGTTTCCATATAAAATTTAGACTCAGCCTGTCAATTTCTACCAAAAAGCCCTTGGGATTTTTTATTGAGATTACATTGCATTTGTAGGTTATTCTGGGGGAAACTGACATTTTAAAAATATTAAATCATTTAATCCATGGTCATGGTAAAGTTCTCCACTTATTTAGGTCTTCTTTAATTTCTCTTCATTCCAATTTTCTTCTTATGGTTAAAAATTTATATATAAATTTTAAATTTCTCTTTCCTAAACAAAATTTACATGTGACTCATTGAATTTGGGAAATCACGTATTACTCTGCTAATAATGATAGAAGAATTCAGTTTCTAAAAGCATTACAAACTATTTTTGTTGCTATAAATTGAGATTGGTGGCTCTAAGCATCTACATGTAAAACCAATTAATCATGTCAAATTATTATTAAAAATCAATGAGCATATGATTTGAAATAAAAATGCAGAAGAGGAAATTATTTTCTTTCAAATATCTTGTGTGTAATCTTAATAACAAATTATTAGTAAAATTCCAATGTTGGTCTATCCTACTCAGATTTGTGACAGGCGTGCATGCACCCCCATTCATTCTCAGAAATCATTTCCAACAAAGTTGAAATAGGACTAAATTTGCCAGCCTAAGTATGATAATAATTATCTCTCAATAAATTGGAATGCATGCATATATTATAACTAGTACAAGGTGATCCAGGAAGCTAATAGCTTGAGTAAAAGGTGAACAAAAATAAGCTAATCATGTCACAGTGAAACAAGAAAAAAAAAAGCAATATGAAGGAAAACAATGTAATCATATACTTTTCTTGTCATGTTGGATTTAGATTATAGAAAAGTGGATAGCTAAACTCAATCCAAATAGAAGACTGATGGTGAGAAAACTAATTCTTCAAAGTTGTCAAATAATATAAAACTAGTGCTTTTGCTATTTTGTCCAGGCAGTGTTCTAACCACTTGATATACACTCATTAGCTCATTTAATCCTCTCAAAAACCACATAAGGTATGTTTTATTATTAGTCCCATTTTACAGTGCTAGAGATAAGACTGAAACTAGGAAGTTGGCTCCAGAGTCCATGCTCTGTAAAGGGTAGAGTACCAAAATATGAGGCGTCCAGACAGTAACTGAATGAAACAAAATTAAACAAATCAACCATATCCTACTTTATTACAAACAGACCTTCAATTTTATCATTAGCTCTTTCTTGCTATTTCCTCCTCATCACTCAATTTTATCCTAATCCTTGCATTCATCTTTGAGAGTGTGTTTAAATCAAACATCCTCTCTATAACCTTGTCTTAGATTGGTATTCAATGGTAATCTCTCTCCTTCAAAATGTTTCTGCAGCACTTATGGGCACTGTCCTGTAGCCCTTAAAAGATCTAGAATTTTGCTTTCAGAATAATCTCTTTAGGGAGAGAGAAAATTGCATTTGCATTTCTACTAATAATGAATATTAAATTAAAGGAAACCATTTCCGACAAGAGAGGAATTCTATTTAGACAGGAATGTTTTGCTTTGCTCCTTTGATGGTTGCAAGAACATATGACAAAATTAAACACAGTGTTTATAAATATCTTAACCTTTCTTTCTTCCTTGATGATAAGCAGACATACTATTTATTTTTAAATATATCTTATAATGGACTTTAGAATTGTTCCAGTCAAAAAAATTGCTCAAGTCACTTCTGTGCTTCTCCATGCATTAAAAGATGGATGAGGAAAAGAAAAATATAGAAAGTAAGACATCTGATTATTGGATAAATTTTTTTAAATCTGGATTTCTTTCCAGTCAACACCAAACATCAGGCATTGCTTGGAACACTACTGAAAGCACCACAATATAAGAGATGAGAGGGAGTTGTATTCTAAAGAGCAAAAGTAAGGGCTGAGACACTCACTAGTTGGCTCCAACTTTAGTATCACCTTCCCTCCTTGCCCCTTTACCACTCCAAACCACAGTGAAAGGAACAAGAAGCCTGGACTTGGCCAGTTCTTCTGTATTCCCAATACAAGGGCTATTAGTGTGGCCCACTGTGAGCCAGTATACACCAAGACCCTAGTCAAGGGTAATTGTTCAGGTGATGGTGGTGGTATGAAGACAGCCAATCTTATGCCTTAGGATGTAAGTAGATTTTAAGTAAATAAGTTGCTTCCAAAATTCAGAAGAAATACATTGAAGGAAATAATTCTATGATCAACATTCTAGAGGAGCAAGGTGAGCAAAAAGGCTGTCCAAAGGGCATGGAGGCCAGGCTCATGATCCTAGCAGATGGCCATGTACTAATGGGCAGGGAGTGATTTTCTTTTTTTCCTAAGGAAGACGAGGGGTCAGAAAAGCAAATCAATATTCATCCATCTACTCTTATCTCTTGGAAGTAGACCTTGTGGTCTTTTATTGCTTAAAAATGTATTGAATATGAAGCTGTGTATTGGCATGTAACATCATATGATTCAAACTTGCAATTTTAAGCCAGAGGGCTCAATCATTTGAGATTTGAAAGCACATACCCTTAGCTGGAGTTTGTTAGATTTGAAGTGTGAGTCTCACATGTTTACCACCAAACTGGCTGTCCCTATTCAGCCTCCTCATTTTAGTTTTTCTAGATTCCCAATGTAGAGAGGAGCATAGAGTTTCTACTGCAATATCTCTTCCAGGAACTTCAGTGTCAGCATTTGTGCCTTCCTCCCCTTCTCCACCTTATTGATTGTTTAATTCAACAAACATTGAGAGCCTGTGCTACTTTGCTAGTGTTATTGATAGAGCAAGAGCAGGCATGCACACACACATGCACACAGCCCACTCTGGATTGCAAGAATTCAGGGAAAGTCAAATACATTGAAAAAAATTGGAGAATTCTACAGAAAGCACAGTGAATCAAAGATACTCTCCTATCTATGCCCTTTGGTCACATTTCAGAAGTTCATGCTTTACTTTGTCATTTCTGTTTGTGCCACACATAACAAAGAAATATGTCTTGGTTTGCAAAAGCTACCTTACTATTCAAGAACTCAATTCTTTTGAATTGTTCGTGGAAACTGTAGTGAAACAAAGTGAATGGAACTTAGTTGATTCTATATCCTTTGCAGTATGACTTAGCTCGATGTGTTCAAGGAATAGACATTGTGCCTGCAGAGCTAGGACACAGTGACTTGGGAGGATAAAAGGTGTTTAGTGGTATGAAATGAGGTTGGAGAGGAAGCCAGGGGCCAGATTAGATTTTCAGAGTGTAATCAAGGATTAATGATTCTTCTTTAAATAGTTGGAGATTTGATTCCCAATATTGACTTCATTTGCTCTGGCCTAATTAAACACACCAGTACAATGGCTTGAGAAATTCCAGTGACCCACAACCTCATCCACATTTGGCTTGATTAGTTTTTTTGTTTTGTATTGTTTTGTTTTTTAATTTTAGGCATTCTACTGAGTGAATAATGGCATCTCATTTTGGCTTTAATTTTCCTATCCTTAATGACTAATTATTTGTTGAGTTTTCAAATATAAAATTTGTGAAGTATCTGCTCAAGATTTTTGCCCATTTTAAAATTGGGTTTGACTTATTATTTTTAAGTTATAAGAGATGTTTATATAGTTTGAATATAAGACCTTCATCAGAATATTTTATTTTCTTAAGAGTCTCTTTTAATGAAAATTTTTTTTAAATTTGAAGAAGTCTAATTTATTTATTTTTCTTTTACTGCTTTTTGACTACTTGAAAGTTGTGGACAATATTCTAATATTTTTTTCCTAGGAATATTGTGTTTTAGCATTCATACTTGGGTTTATGGTTCTTCTAAAATTAATTTTTACATTTGCTGTGATATAGAGATAAGGATAACTTTTTAAATAAAATTTTTCACAGGTTTATCCAGTTGTTCCAGCACAATTTACTGACTTTTTTTTCTTATTGAATTTCATTGGCACCTCTGTCGAAAGTTAACTAACCCTCTATTTCTGTGTTCTGTGTTCTGTATTCTGCTCCATCTATTTGTTTATTCTTATTCCATAATCACACTGTCTGATGACTGAAGCTTTATAAGTTTTGATATTAGGTACTGTGTTTCCTCAAAAGTTGTTATTCTTTCTCAAGACTGATTTGATTAATCTAAGTCTTTTGCATTTCCATGCAAATTTTAGAAACAGCTCTTCAACTTCCACAAAAATCTGTTGGGATTTTAACTGAGATTGACCTATCAAGTGATAGGTCAATTTTTGAAGAATTATGATTTTAACAAATTTGGATCTTCCTTTCCATGTTATATCTTTCCATTTATTTAGGCTTTCTTTAATTTATCTCCTTATGTTTTATAATTTTCAATACAGTAGAGTTGCACATTTTTGCTAAATTTATTCCTAACTATTTTTGATTTTTTATATTATTGTAAATGGTACTTTAACATTTTTATTTTCCATTCTATTTTCCCTTTTTGGCTCTTTATGAAATGTTTTCTTTTTTCCTCTGATTTCTTTTAAAGTTTTCTCTTTATCTTTAGATTTCCATAGTTTTACTATGATGTTTACAGGTGTAGTTTTCTATACATTTATTCTAGTTGAAATTTGCTGAACTTCTCAGATTTGTAAATTGATGTTATTCACAATTTAGGAACTTTGGAACTATTGTTAGCCTTATTCACTATATCCTCTTTTTATGTAATTTAAGCTTCACATCTATATAAAATTGCTTGCTATTGTCCCACAGGTCACTGAGATGCTGTTAATTTTTTTTCAAGTTTTTTCTCTTTATTCTTTGGCTTAAGTAATCCCTATTGACCTGTCTTAAGGTTCAGACTCTTCCATAATATCCAATTTGCTTTTAAACCCATCCAGTTACTTTTTCATTTCAGATATTGCAGTTTTTATTTCTAGAATTTCTATTTGATTATTGATTTTTTAATTTTCATTTATCTACTGAGATTCCACATTTGTTCATTAATTTTGTTTGTATATTAGCATACATTTTTGTATATATTTCTAATAGGTATTTGAAATTTTTGTATGCTGATTCTAACATCTCAACTGCACCTACTTATTGCTTTTAATTGGTTATGGGGCCCATTTTCCTGGTACATTGCATATACAGCAATTTTTATTGCATAATAGATATTATGAGGTTATATCATAGGGAATCAATTATGTCTTCTTCCTTAAAGTGTGTTGATTTTGTATCTTACAGTGGTTAAATTATTGGCAGGTCATCTTGTTCCTATCAGGTTTAGTTTTGGACATATGATACTTTCTTTTATAGCATAACATTTCTGTGGTCTCATCTGAATGCTCAACGTACTCAGGGAGTTCTTTCCACTCAGATTGCATTGGAATATCCAAGTCTTCCCAGCATTGTATGATCACTGGTATTTCCATTCAGCTGTTTGCCCATAATCATCCACTTTCTGCTGGGTGTTATGGAGCATTGTATGAATTCACAGTTCAGCCCTCAACAAAGAGTCTAAGGGAAATACCCACAAGTACTTCTAGGACCCACCTCTTTGGACTTCCCTTTGTGAGATACCTTGCTGCTTCAGCAGGCCTTAACTCCAACTTACACCACCTCAGTTCATTAGGACTGAGGCTTCTACCTCTTCAAACTCTGGTCTAGAAAGTGCACTTAGAAACAGGAGCAAATGTGGACTCATCATGTGCGTTTCTCTTCAGTCAAGGATTATAGCCTTGTACTCTTTAATAAAAACAGTTGCTGCATTCATTTTGCCCAGTTTTAGAATTGTTTGTTGAGAGGGTTAACTCCAATACAAATTATTATAAATAGAAATAGTGACTTCAGCGAGAATTTTGCCACTTAAAGGTCATATCATATGATAAGAGATGACATATGTTCTTCCTATACCTGCTAGCTCATCATCACACCTGGGAAGTTGAGTAATATGTCTAACTTACTTGGCAGCTCTCACACACGCAAACACAGAAAATCCCCCAACTTTATATACATTAATGTACACAGTAACCACATGTGGAAACAATGATTGAAAATTATATAATATCACCCAATCTGTTTTCAGTGTTAAATAACTAGGTCCTTGAAATGGAAAATGATAACAAAAGAACAATTAGAACTGAATTTAAATTTCCAATTATTATGATCCAGCATTATTAACATTTCATTTTAAAATTTAAATCAATATTTCTTAATTTGTTTGGTTAGTCATATACATTAATTTATGAAAGACAGAGGTATAGTGAAGGGTTGTAAAACTTGGTGTCAAAACATGTGAATTGAAATCCTAACCCTTCCTTCTCTATCTCTGTGACCTTGGGCAAATTACTTGACCCATATGAATCACACTTTCTTAATTTCTAAAACCTTTGTTGAATCATAAGTAAAGAAGTTGGTGCAAGGTAAGCACTCAAATAAATAAACCTTAAATATTATAAGAAAAAAAGAGCTGTAATCTTTGAATATTTTCAAGATTTTAAAATGAAAAAAAAAAAAAAAAAAAGCTAACTATGATATTTGTTCATTGTGGATCTCCAAAGATAAAATTCACTTAATTAAGAAAAGCAAAATTGAACACTCACATTAAGAAGAGGTAATTCAGATTTTCTTCTCACAAAGTAAGTTTAACAATTGCGAGCTAAGGAATACATTTAAATGCTTATAAACATTGCAACAGGTTCACATTACCTTGTTGAGATATAGGTATTTATTTTCTCAGGGTCCATCTGAAGTCAAATGCTCCTAACATCTAACTTATGACATGGCATTGTGTCATGACCAGTTTGTTCTTTAGGAGTTACCAGATCCAATCCCTTAGAATACTTCTGGTTGAAGATTTTCATATTATGTTCTGAAGAATCCTAGAGCTCTACAAATATACTTTAGAGTTTCACAAACAGTGATATCTTATGTACACATGAGAAAGATTCCATTCATCTGCTTTATCTAGTTTGCCCATTAAGATTCCACATACGATTTCAACTCTAAAAACGAAGAAACAAAAGAAGGCAAAAAAAAAAACAAAGGTAGTTAAAGGGGATTAGATTATTAGTCTGGCTGAATTCTGTGCTATTACCTGATTTTAATAATAATAAAAATAATCATTATCATAAACATAATAATTACTATTGTTGTTGAACACTTATAGATGTTCTCAAAAAGTCTACGGGGAAAGTAGTATACTCATTTTACAATTTGAGAATTGATAGAGAACTAAGATTAAAACAAACATATGTCTGATTTCAGTATTTGTTCTCTTTCCAACATGCTACACTGCCTCTTGTCATAGATTGGCTTCTTTCTAAATTAAGCCCATTACAACACTAAGTAAATGTAGTAGGGATAGAGGATTGTTAACATTACCTCTGTAAGGGAATGATTAAAATAAATAGACAAACTGTAGACCTATAGCCATTTATTTTCCATTAAATTACTTCTAACACCTTCTTTTCTATCACTGATGGAAGGCCTAGAAATGTCCTATCAATGCTTTTTTAAGTTTATAGGCAGGCAAAACTTTGATACTTAAGTTGACTGTGAAACTTGCCTGTCTAATGAAATGATTTCTGGTATATCTGTTTAACCTACAAGGTGAAAAAAACAAACAAAATATATCTAAATATCTCTGAAATATAAATGTCTTAGAAATATATCTCCAATTGAAACAATCTGACAACAAATCTTTTCTCCTCCATTTCCAATCTCAATAACTTTACCATCCAAATTCATGACTTCATTGCTTACTGAAGAACAATACTCTTTAACTGATATTAACATCAGTTCCCTCTTCTCTCTATATAAATTCTATCCGCCTAATATTCCTCTCATCCCCTTTTCTCCTATCATCCAGCCTGGAAGACACAGACATTTAAACATTGCCTCCTCTCATATACCACTGGAGAATGTGCAAATTGGTTCAAATCCACTGAAGTGCAATCATGCCATATCCATTAAAATAAAAATATGCATACCTATGACCAAGCATAATGTATATACCCTTCTAGTTATCTACCTTAGGGAAGCACCAACATATGGAGACAAAGAGACCTGTCCAAGAATATCTAATTGTAATAGCAAAAATTGTAAAGACACTAGCTTTGGGTGTGAGTGATATCAGTAGAGGTGCTGAGTAAGGGATGAATTCAAGATTGATGAGATAAGAATGGAGGGTAAAGTGCAGAGTCCTAGATGTCTAAACATCTTCATTCTGAGAAACTTGGGAAAATGGAGTTGCCATTTGTTAAGAAGGGGAAGCGTGTAAAAAGAACCGATTTGGTGGGAGAGAAAAATTAAGAGTTTGTTTTTGGACTGGTTAAATTTGTGATGCCTATACAAGATGTCAAGTAGATAATTGAATATATGAGTCTGGAGCTCAAAAGAGAAATATAGGATAAGATGTAAATAGAAGAATAATCGACATGGTATTTATAAACATGAAAATGGATGAGTCATTTAAGGAGTAAATGTAGAGAAGAATCCCAGCATTTAAGATGAGCAGAATCAAACTAAGGAAGGAGAAGGAGCATCCAGGTAAGGGGGAAATACAAGGAAGGTATTATTATCTTGGAAACCAGGAGAAGAATGATGTGCAAGGAGGGAGTGATCAATTGTGTTAAATGTTAAACTGGTGTTAAATGCTGTGTTAAATTTTGAAAACAGCTTTTTTGTTGTTCTAGGTCAAAATTTTTAGAAGTTCTAGAATATATAAAGAATCTGAAGATTCTAAATCAGTTAATCTATGTGGCTCATGGCTTTAACAACCTCCCTATTTGCAAAGCCCAGTGCTTTGTTGGAATTTTAGCAATGCCATTTCATCCCTTATGAAGAAAGGACCAATGTCATTCTGATTGATGAATCAGCATGGTAACAGTAGACTTAAGTTTCCAGTTCAGTTGTTCAAAATGGTTATATAGATGAAACGAAGCTTGTCTGTTATGAGTAAGCCTGCATTTTATTCTTAGGTAGTCAGGCCAGGTTTCAGTGTCAGTAGGTATAGAGTATTTTTGAAAGCCTTTCAACTATCTTGAATTTTAAATATGTTTGAACATGTCAATAAGCAGTTACTTTTAGATATGTGCTTTTTAAAAAATGATTTTGAGCTTACACAAACTACTTATTTGCTTATTGCCGCTAGAGAAAATCACAAAACCATGTACTTTAATGACCCTTTAAATTAATCATCTCCATCTATAACTGGATTCTGGATGCTGCCTGAGAATCCTTCCAGAGTTTCCAAAAGGTATTGTTCCCATTTTCTGTGGTTTTCATTTGATTCAATTCTTTAATCTCTTTACATCTCCCCCTTCCACCAAATGTATATATTTACTTGCATCTATACCATTCTTCCTTCCTGTGTCAGAGGAAATCTTATCACCCTTCCAAATATGGTATACTACTATGCTACATTATGGATGTCCCCACCTGGGCACCTCAGTCTACTGATGGTTACCTTTTTTCTCCTGTATCTTCAACCTCTTCTTCTTCACCTGTTTGTTCTCATCATTTAAACCTGTTAAAGTTTCTACTATCTTAAAACAAACCATAAAAACAAACAAATTTCTCCCTAACCCCACATTCCCCTTAGCCACATCCCCACCATTATCCCTTCTTCACAGACAAACTTCGTATCAAAATTATTCTTCAAATCACTCTTCAGTTTCCTGTTTACCTTCAGCTCCTGCTACTCTAGTGAAATTGTGCATACCAAAGACACCAATGAGGTCTTTATTATTAAATCCAATGGACATTTTTCAGATCTTATCTTACTTGTGCTCTTAAGAAAATTGGACCCTTTCGAGCACTTTTTTCCTTTTTCTCCTGAAACAGTGTCTTCCTTTGGCTTCTGTGATATTGCACTCTTCTGGTTGGTGTTCTACTTCTTTAGCCATTCCTTTTCCATTTGCAGGCTGCTCTACTCTGCCTTTCCTTTAAATGTTGGTCTTCCTGAGGATCATGTCTCAGCACTTATTTTTCTTCTCATTTTATTATATGATTATATAATATGTATGAATATAATTTGTATACATGTGTATTATAGTACTATAAAAGTGATTAATCTTATGGGGAAATTTTTAAACAAATATATTATAAGAGGGAATTACTGTTCTGCTTATGTATTTGAAATATACATTTTCCCAACTCAGTTGGGTTTATTTTGCTCCCCCATGAACTTAGAACATAAAATATTTTGGAAAGCTTTGAGGTAGTAATTATATTTTCCTTATTATACAAACAGAAATTAAAGTTAAAAGAGGGTAAGCAATTCATCTAAGATCACACATCTAGACAGAAGTATATTTGAACACAAAGCTAATACATATACACACAGATATATAATGTAAATATTATGAGATTTATTACAGGAATTAGCTCACATAACTGTGAGGATGGGCAAGCCCAAATTGTCAAGGGCAGGCCGCAAGTTGGGAACTCCAATGAAGGTTTTCAATGAATTCCTCAGGAAAAGCTGGCTGGCTGAAGTAGAGATGGAAACTCTTTCTGACTGCCAAAATCATCACGTCTCCTTTTAAGGCCTTCAACTCATTGGATGAGGTGACTCTCATTGTTGAAGGCAACCTCCTCAGTTGATTTTAGATTGTAATGAGCCATTGATGCAATCAAAGACTATAGATGGTGTTTTAGTTTGCTAAAATATAACAATATAACAGAAATGGATTGGCTTTTACAATAGAGATTATTAGGTTGCAAGCTTACAGGTCTGAGGCTGTGAAAATGTCCAAATCAAGGCTTTATCAGATGATGCTTTTCTTACTAAAGATTGGCTGCTGCTGATCCTGGACTCCTCTCTCACACAGCACATCTCATGGTGGCATCTTCTGGGGCTCTCCCTCCTCCTCCAGGCTTCCTTGCCTTCAGTTTCCTGCTTCATGGTTTACTCTCTGCTTCTGTGTTCCATTGATTTGAACTTCTGCCTTCCTTGGCTTTCTTTCTAAGCTTCTGGATGCTTCTCTCTGTCTCCCTCTCCATATTCATCTTGTTTTTAAAGGACTCTGATAAGAGGATTAAAACCCACTCTGGGTCAGGCCCTACTGAAGTAATCTAATCAAAGTTCCCATTTACAATACATTTATGCCAACAGGAATGGATTAGCCCGAAGGACATGATTTTCTGGGGTCCATAAAAGCCCCAAACTACCACAGATGAGTACATTGGAAGCCAAAGGTAATAGCTTAAAAATCTGGACAGTTTAGAGGAACTGTTACTTAGCAACCCTCATCCATTTTATGCCAAAATAAATGGCTTTATTTTAGGTCATTAACACTCACATTAGAGAGCCTATACCTCTTCAGAGTGTAGATCTCTTATCTATAGTGTATTGCTACATCAGTTTTCTCTGTATACACTAGGATTAGAGTGGTGGACTGGATGCAGAATGTTATAGTAAAGTATATAGTCTTTGAAATAATAACCCTAGTTCCTATCACTGTCTCATGGCCCAATCCTACTCTTCATACCTGTTGATTCTTTGTAGTCTCTCTAGTACACAGATTGGTTTTCACTCTGCTAATATAAGGAACACCTTCCCCATTTGCTTTGTGCCTTCAAGTTCTGTTCATTTCAGCAGGATTCAGAAGGGAGGATCAGTAAATATATGTGTTCCATTTGTCAAGGATAGTTGGAATCGAAGACAATGTCTTCAAGGACACATACACACTACACACTAAAATGTTTCACAAAAATATTTGCTCATGGTTACTTATTTTATATTTTGTTATTTAAACTAGGTCTATTAGGAAACTTTGAAGCGCCATTTAAATCCTGAAAGTCATTATCATATAGTACTGTATATTATGACAATAAGGCAAACAGAACTTTAAAAGACACTAAACTTAGTTCATCACTTTTGGGTTTTGCCTTTGTCTTTACAGAGAAAAAGGAGCATGAATAAATAGCTCTTTATGTATCAACTATCATTTTGCTCTTTAAAAAATTTTTTTTAATTTTTAAAAATATTTTAGATTATATAAATGTTATATAAAAAATATAGGGGATTCCCATATGCCCCACTCCCTACTCCTCCCACACTTTCCCACATTAACAGCATCCTTCATTAGTGTGGTGCATTTGTTACAATTGATGAATGCATATTGGAGCATTGCCATTAAATATAGATTCTAGTTTACATTATAGTTTATACTCTGTCCTGCAAAATTTTTTAAGTTTTGAGAAAATATATAATGGCCTGTATCCATCATTGCAGCGTCATTCAGGACAATTCCAATGTCCCAAAAATACCCCCATATTACACTTGTTTTTCCTTCTCTTTCTTCTCAGAACCTCTGGTGGTCACTGCCTCCACATCAATAATAAGAGTTCTTCCATTGCTAGAATAACAATAAGTCTATAGTAGAATAACAGTAAGTCTACTCTAGTCCATCATTCATTCCCCAGTTCATTTTGTTCTCTTTTTATTTGGAAGTCATATAAATGTTATCACCTTCTAATATTTTACTGGATTTAGTGTAATTTGGGAAAATGGGTCCAGACCAGAAAATGAACCTGCCAAATGACTCATGTAAAATATCTCACATTCCATTCAGTTCCTCACAGGATTGTAAAATGAAGACAAAACTGAATAATGATTGCTTAGTAAAATACAGTGTAAAATGCATTCCTTTACCTGATTATAGCAGAGAAGTCATTTTGAAATTTTTCTGAATACCAGCCAAATACAGCTAACTGGAACTTATTGAAACTACTGGCTGATCTTGATGTTATTTGGGCCCTTTCAAAGAAAGTTCAGGGACTCAAAATAGATCTGCAAGAGGAATATGGGAATGAAATAGCTTCAATAGATAATTTTCACTGTGAGCTATGAAATAGAACCCACATCTCTGTAGTCTCAGAATTTTAACTCTTATTTGTTCATGATAACAGAAAAGTTCTATTAACAGTTTTTCCTTTCCATCTGCCTTTATCAACCTAGTTTTGAGCATTAAGTAAAGCTTTACCCCCACCAGGAAGATGTAATATCTTTAAGAAATTGGGAAATCCAATTTGCCGTATTAGAAGATATGTGTCTGGATCCAAATTTTCCCTGGTAAGAAAAAAGTAAAATTAATATTAAGAGACAAAGAATATGATAAGTAATAATTAGCATGATAGAATTAGAAACCAAAGACTATTTCTGCTAAGCAAATAAGTATGAGTTCTTCTGGAGTTATTAAAGTTAATGAATGCATTCACTAAGCTGCCTAGTTTTGAATCTTAACTCTGCCATTACTAGTGTATGTTCTTAGGCAAATTCCTTAACATGTCTCTCTCTCAGTACCCTCATCTTTAAAATGTGGATAACTAATAAATAAAGAAGACTCTTGTGATAATTGCATGAGTTAATAAAAGTAAGCACTTAAAACATTCTTGGAACATGGTGAATGCACAATAAACATTAGCAGTAGCAACAGCTGCTGCTACTGATGCTATTACATGTTCAGTTCATAAATGACAGGTACAATTCTAAATATACTAATAGAATCATAAAGATTTGGATTTCTTTTTTGAGTTTAACTGATATTCTAGTGTTGAAAAGCAATATTAATGATGGTGATACAAGTGCTTGGTATTTCATAGATGGACTATCGGTACTATTCAGTCAACTATTGACCACTCATTAAATTTATCACAATCTCAGCTGGGAAATACTAGGTTGTTTCCCACAAAGGCCTCATGCTGTTTGGTTATTTCTTTCTTTCTTTATTTTGCTATCTTATTTTATGTGGAAGGAGAAAAGGAACTGCAAAGAAAATGAACTTTGTGATAAGATTAGGTTGTTGGATTCTTTAAGAAGTCCAAAAATCAATATGTCAATTGTGCATAAATAAATTGAGGCTGTGAATTATACTGATTCTATTCTGAAAAGTAATATTCTTTCAAGTTCTCTTTCTAATATTGCACAGAAATTGAAATCCAATCTTTACTGAGAATGATGAAGAATTGATGATTTACCTAAAGATTTATAGATTATAAACTACTGGAGTTTATGGACTGGGTTTTAATCATTTGTTAATGATTTTCAAGATATGAGAGGTAATCTAAATGATATAAATTCAGAGAATGTCAAAATCATGGTCTGGTGAGATCAGAGAAGAGGAATGAGGTTTGAGTTATGCTCTAGCAGATTGATAGGATGTTTATGGAAATTACTCACTCCCATGCAGCTTAAGACATGCTCGGAGATAGTGGTCCAGATCCCTCCCACCTCCCAACAGTGACACAGACTATAGAGCCCACAGCAACAATTTAGAAACCCATGCATATCCAGTAACAAAGACCCCAATCCACAGAGGACCCAAGGCAGAAAACAAGCCACTGATGAATGCTGTATACAAAAGACCTCCTGGCAGGGGGATGGTGGTGGGAGAAGAGGACAGTAGTGGATTTTCGGCAAGGGGGTGCACTCACTCTATCTAGTTTCTATTGGTCGGACCACCTAAATGCAATATAGATTGTGTCCCCGGGGCAGGATATACTAATGGGGAAGAAACCAGAGGCCGAAAATCCTCAAAGAAAAAAGGGGTGGTTGATCTGAATTACTGTAAGATAGGATAGGTACCAGAAATGAAAAGTGTAAGGAAAATTGGGTACTAGTGAGGGAGAAAATTTAAACAAATTATAAGGAGCTGGGGAGAAAAGTCTGAAAAGCAAACAAACAGAACAGATCAAGATTCTTGGAGAAGGAGCAGAGGAAAAGAAGCCTTTCTCCTGGAGGTGAAACAATTGCACAAAAAGGGCAGTCTGAAAAATGATGCTGCATATCAAGGGCAAGAATCAGATGAAGAAGAGCTGAGAAAATCTGGTCAAATACAGGCTATTCTAAAGGTCTAGAATAAGTTGGACCAAGCATCAAAGAAGAGCCTTAATATAAAGCCAATCAACAATAAAACCCTAGACGAGAGGGAGAAACTGACCTTCAGAGATAACTCATCAAGATAATTAAATACCTAGACATCAACAAAAAATTATAAGCCATACAAAAAAACAGGAAGATATGGCTCAGTTAAGGGAATAAATTAAAATATCAGAGGAGACAAAGAATGCAATGTGTTAGCATAAAAAATAATTTGAAAGTATAAAAAATGAAACACAATTATGGACAGGAAACACACAAGAGAAGAGATTAAAAATACACCAGAGGCATACAACAGCAGATTTGAGTAGGCAGAAGAAAGAATCAGTGAATTAGAAGGCAGGACAACTATATGTTGTTTATAAGAGTCTCACCTTAGACTCAAAGTTACAAATAGGTTGAAAGTGAATGGATTGACAAAGATATTCCATGCACATATTAACCAAAAAAAGAGCTGGGGTAGCTTTAATAATATTGGACAAAATAGACTTTAAGTCAAAAGCTGTTATAAGAGACAAAGAAGAAGACTATATATTATAAAAAGGGGAAGTCCATTAAGAAGAAATAACAGTCATAAATATTTATGCACCTAACCACAGTGCACCAAAATACATGAGGCAAACACTGGCAAAACTGAGGGGAGAAATAGACACTTATACAATAGTAGTTTGAGACTTCAAAACACCACTCTCATCAATAAATAGAACATCTAGACATAAGATCAGTAGGGAAACAGAGAACTTGAATAATACAATAAATGAACTAGATCTAACAGACATATACAGAACATTACACCCTCAAACAGCAAGACAGACGTTCTTCTCAAGTGCACATGGATCATTCATAAGATAGACCACATGTTGCATCGCAAAACAAGTCTCAATATTTTTAAAAAGATTGACATTATACAAATCATCTATTCTGACCATAATGGAATGAAATTGGAAATCAGTAACAGATAGATAACTAGAAATCCACAAATATATGGAAGTTAAAAAATACACTGTTAAACAATTAGTAGGTCAAAGAAGAAATTACAAGGGAAATCAGTAACTATCTTGAGATGAATGAAAACAAGAACACAACATATAAAAACTTAGGGGATGCAAAGAAGGAAGTGCTGAGAGGGAAATTTATAGCTCTAAACACTTACATTAAAAAAGTAGAAAGTTAAAATCAAAGACCTACCTGCATATGTGGAGGAACAAGGAAAAAAAACAGCAAACAAACCCCAAAGCAAGCCGAAGGAGAGTAATAATAAAGATTAGAGCAGAAATAAATGAAATTGAGAATAAAAAAACAGTGAAGAGAATAGTAAAAAGTTGATTCTTTGAAAAGATCTACAGTGATTCGTATACCAGCACACCTAATATATGCATATTAAGGATGGATAATTTACATGGCTAATTTGCTTTATTAACAAAGTGTTTGACAAAGATTTTAAATGCCTATCTCTTCTCCATTCCACATAGCTCCCAGAGCTTAGAGTTAGTGATATTTTAGATTTTATTTGTTGCTATATATATGTTTTATTATATATTTACTTACCCCTACACATACACATATACATTGAAATGTTTAGGGTTCCTATTTGGAATGATGGCAGTATTTAGGTAATAGATTGTGGTGATGGTAGCACAACATTGTGATTGCAATTTACAGTACTGAAATATATCTGAATGTTATTAAAAGGAGAAATGTTAGATTGTATATATGGTTACAGTATAATAAAAAAAAAATCCAAGCAACTACACTACACAAACAGCGAACCCTATGTTAAACCATAGACTTTAATTAATAGTGCAATTATGAAAATGTGCTGTCATCAATTGTAACAAATGTTCCACACCAATACAAGGTTTTAGTGGTAGGGTGATGTATGGGAATCCTGTATTTTATGCGTGATTGTTCTGTAAACCCACAACTTCTGTAATAAAGAAAACCATCTGTGCCTGCAGGTTACTTTTGGATAAGGTTATTTGTTTTGAATTTGATTTCTTAATAGAGGTAGGGCTAATCATATTTTCTGTTTCATATTGGGACAGTTTTGGTAGTTGGGTATCTCAAGGAATTTGTCCTTTTCATCTAAATTTCAAATGTATTGGAAAAGTTGTTCATAATATTTCTTTATTACTTTTATAATAAGTATAAGTTTTACTTATAACTTTTAGTGTTATTGTCATTCCTAGAACTTCATGGGGAATTCTCTAAGATCTGAGAAATAAAATTTCAGGATAGATTTACAGTTTCTCACAATATGCTGGCATCTCCTGAAAGTGGATAGTTATGGCATATTGCCTTTTTCACGGATGGCCCTGTTTGAAGTGAAATCATCCCAGTGGTCAGTATATCTGATTGTTCATTTTATGTGAAAGGAGAGATGTTCAGAGTTATGATTCTATACTGATTCATGAGCAATGGCTAATGGTTTGGCTGGAAGTTCAGAGATCTGGAAGAGTATGATTGGATAAATTATGAAAGGAGATCTGGAGAAATGCTATGTGGAAGAACCTTTTCAAGTGAGTACAGAGTGTGAAGATATTTGTCCCATATGAATGCTCACAAAATAGTAATCTCAGCAAAGCTAAATCTTAATAATCAGGTGGACAAGATAATCTATTCTTTGGATATAATCAGCCTATTTCTTCAGTCACCCTTAACCTTTATCAATAAATTGGCAATATAGGCAGGATTAGAAGTTATGCATGGGCTCATCAAATGATATTCTACTCACCAAAGCTGATTTGGCTATAGCCACTGCTGAGTGGCTGAGTGTCTAACCTTCCAATAGCAGAGACCAACAATGAATCCTCAATATGGCACCATTCCCCAGAAGGACCAGTCAGTCATCAGTGGTAGGTTGATTACATTGGGCCACTTCCATCATAAAAGGGGCAGCACTTTGTTCTCACTGAAAGAGATATTTACTCTGGGAATGATTTGCTTTTCCTGATCATATTGCTTCTGCTAAAACCACTTTCCATGCTCTTGGAGAACATCTTCTCTATTGTCATGTTATTCCACACAGAATTGCTTCTAAACACAGAACTCACAATTCAGCAAATGAAATATAGCAATAGGCTTATTCTCATAGTATTTTCTAGTTAGTCTAAAGCAGAGGACTGAGAGAATTGTGGAATGATATTTTAAAAACTCAGTGATAGTACAGGAAACACTTTGAGGGACTGGACTAATATCCTCCAGAATACAATATGTTTTCTGAATCAGTGACCATTATTGTCTTCTTTTTCCCATGGCCAGGATTTAAGAATTTTGAATTTAAGGACTAGATGCAGGAGTGGTTTCCTGTCCTCACAACGTTAGACTCTCCTACTATAGAGGTTTTTATTCCCAAGGAACTGGTGGCTTATTTCCACCAATAAACCTAATATTGATTCCACTAAACTAGAGATGATATTGCCACTTGGCTTCTTTGGACTACTCATGCTAATGACCCATTGGGTGAAAAAAGGGTTATTACTGGTAGGGGTAATTGATCCTGGCTGTAAAGAGGACTTCAGATTGTTATTTCACAAAGAAGTAAATACAAAATGCTGATTCTTTGGAGTACCTCTTATTACTTCCATGTTTTATGGTAAAAATTAAGGGAAAATTAAAACACTCATTACAGGCAAGACTGCTGATGGAACAACCCTTTTGAGATGAAAGTTTGGGTCAATCCACCAAGCACTGAACTATGACCCACCAAGACTACAATAATGAGAACTCTAGAAATTGAGTATTTTTTCCTTATGTCAATATGAACATAATTGCATATATGTTAACAAATTTTTCTGTTTGTCTCTTTTTCCTTACTCTATAATCTAATATAAAATA
This sequence comes from Cabassous unicinctus, assembly GCA_029593785.1. Taxonomy (NCBI): domain Eukaryota; kingdom Metazoa; phylum Chordata; class Mammalia; order Cingulata; family Chlamyphoridae; genus Cabassous; species Cabassous unicinctus. The sequence continues at coordinate 33,211 of JAQZBX010014985.1, forward strand.
TGTTAAGGAGGGTTAACCTTATATCCCTAAATTTAACTAAAAGGATATCATAAAGAAGGGTACAACTTAGCTAGAAGGGAGTAAACATCATCCAAATGAAGTGGCACATGGAATTTTGAAAACTCTTTGGTGGAAAGGGTTACCATGTTTCCAGTTTTATTTGGGTTAGTGTTAGTTGGAAACATGATTTTGATATTATCTTGATTTGGAAATTAAATAGGATTTTAAAAGGTGTGTATAGATGCCAAATTGACAAGAAATGGGCTGAGGTGGTTTTGTAGTGTTTCAATGTGGCTAAGGTGGGTATACATTTCCCAGAATCTCCATCCCTAATTTAGAAGGGGGAGGTGAAGCAGCAGCCATTACTCTCTGAAGATCTTCTCCAAAGGGTAAGAAAGTGACTTATCCTTATACTTACCTACTCCTCATTGAGCTATCCTTACTGACTTACAACACTGTTGACAAAAAGTGGACCAGGTTCATCACCACCAGACACAAAGGCAAAAGATTTCCATGGACTTTCTCAGCTCTCCATCATGGTCCCAGTCTGGCAACTCTATATATCTGGCTTCCAAGATATCCAGATGAGATCTAAGTTGTCCCTCAGGCCAATATTTTGGACTAATCTCTGATCCTCCAATATCCACTTTTAGACCCTTATTTTTCTAGCTTTTTCTGCAGATGTGTAAACATGTATTTCAATAAAAATCCCTCAGTTCATAATCCTCATAATGATACAGCATACCTCATTCAACTTTACCTGATCATCTATTTTGTTGGTAATAACAAATTCACTCTTTTATGTGCTTACTGTTTTCATGTTATATCACTTAAGTTTGTTTTATTTTCACCTTCTCTGTGTATTTATGTTAAAGTGCATCACTTATAAACAATATAGAGATGGGTTTTGCTTTTTATGCAGTCTGATAATCTCTCCCTTCTAAGTGGAGGTTGCAGTCCATTTAGACTTTATGTAATTATTGATAGAAATACATTTAAGTGTACTATTGGCTATTGTTTCAGATTTGTCTCATGTATTAATTCCTCTGTTTCATTTTCCTTTTAATATTAATCAAATATTTGTAGTATCTCATCTTAATTTTTCTATTCATTATAGTGAGTAGTCCAAAGTGGCTAGGCCATGATACCATCTTCTAGTTTAGTGGAATCAATTTTATGTTTATGGGTGGAAACATTACTTTCTCAGGAACTAACACCTATAAACCAGGAGATGCTAAAGCTGTGGGGACAGAAAACTACTCCATACCTCATTTCATTATTTTTTTAAAGATTGTTAAAAGAATTACAATGTGCATCTTTAACTTATCACAGGTTACAAGAGTAAACATTGTACCATGCCACATAAAGATAGAGAACCTTGCAAAATTTTAGTTCCACTTACCTAGCCATTCTTTGTACCATACTTATGATGTATGATAGCAATATACATGGCAGTGTCTTCTCCTTTCTCTTCTGGTTTCCATTGCCTTCCAACTTCTGGCTGCTCCCTGTCTGACTTTCACTTTGTTTATAAAGGACTCCAGTGATCCGGAATAAAACCCAACCTGATTCACTTGGGCCACACCTTAACTGAAGTTACAACTTGAAGAGAGCTTATTTACATTGGGTCCAAACCCACCAGAAAGCAGACCAAGACCAAGAACATTTCCAAACTACGGTACACAATTCAGTCTAACACAATTCCTAATTTACAATGCGATAATTTTTATTTAGAAAATTGTATGTATTTCAAATATATTAAGAAAAGAAAATAAACTATTTTATATTCATTTACATTTTCAATATTTCTGATGCTCTTCATATCTTTCAAATTTATGACTGATTTGGCCTCAGTCTTAAAATGTTCCTTTCACAATCTTTGTAATGGACATCTCTTGGTGACACATTTTCTCAGTTTTTGTTTATCTGAAAATGTCTTTTTTCAATTTTGAAGAATATTTTAACTGGATGTAAATTGATGATTCACTTGTTCCCCTCATATCATTTTAAAGATGTTGTTCCACTGTTTTCTGGCCTTCATTATTTCTTGTAAGAAGTTATTTGTCATTCATATCAATCTTCCCCCGAATATCTGAATATATTGTATTGTTTTTCTGTGTATGCTTTCAAGATTTTCTCTCTATTGTTCTTTTCACCAGTTTAATTATGATGTGCTTAGGCATGGTTTTCACTGTACATATCCTGCTTTGGATTAGCTTAGTGTATTAGATATGTAAGTTCATATTTTTCACAAAATTTGGAAACTTTTCAGGCATTATTTGTTCAATATTTTTGCTGCTCTATTTTCTCTTTCTCTATTTTTGGAATTCTGTGTACATATATGTTAGCATTATGTTTTCCCATAAGTCTCTGAGAGGCTTTATTTATTTTTGTGCAATATTTTTTCTTTCTGTTTCCTATTTTGACTAGTTTCAATTGCTCTATCTTCAGGTTCAATGGGGCTTTCTTTGTTTCCAGTGTATTATTAAGCCCATTTGTAAAGTTTTCATTTTGGATATTATACTTTTGATCCAGAATTTCCTTTTGTTTTCTTTTACATTCTTATGTATTTTCTTTTAATTTTAATTCTAGTAACATATATAAACCTAAAATTTCCCCCTTATAACCAAATTCATATATATAATTTAGTACTGTTAATTAAATTCATTAAGTTTGCTACCATCAACATCATCCATTACCAAAATTTTACCATCAAAATTTTGTATAATTTAAGCATTAGCTCCCTAGTGACTATCCCCAACCCAGCCCATGATAACCTATATTCTAGATTCTGACTCTATGAGTTTGCTGATTCTAATTATTTCATATCAGTGAGAGCATACAATATGTATCTTTTTATGGTTGGCTTATTTCACTCAACATAGTATCTTCTAGCTTCATCCATGTTGTCACATGAATCGGAACTTGAATCCCTTTTAGTGTTGAATAGTATTCAATTGTACGTATATACCACATTTTATTTACCAATTCATTAGTTGATGGACATTTAAGTTGCTTTCATCTTTTGTCAATTGTGAATAATGCTGCTATGAACATTGGTGAGCAAATATATTTTCAAGTCCTTGCTGTCAATTCTTTAGGGTATATACTTAGTAGTGGGATTGCTGGGTCATATGGTAATTCTATACTTAGCTTTCTAAGGAACTGCCAAACTATCTTCCACAGCGGCTGCACCACTTTATATTGCCACAAGCAATGAATGAGTGTTTCTATTTCTCCACATAATCTCCAACACTTGTAATTTTCTATTTGTTTTTTTTAATAGTAGTCATTCTAATTGGTGGGAAATGGCTGTCGTTGTGGTTTTGATTTGCATTTCCGTAATAGGTAATGATGTTTAGCACCTTTTCATGTGCTTTTTAGCCATTTGCATATCCTATTTGGAGAAATGTCTATTCAAGTTTTTGACCATTTTTAAATTGGGCTGTTTGTCTTTTTATTGTTAAGTGGTAGGATTTCTTTATACATTCTGGATATTAAACCCTTATTGGATATGTGGTTTCCAATTATTTTCTCCCATTGATCAATTTTCTTGTTTCTTTGTCAACATCAGGTGGAAAAAACAATGCAAAATAGAGTGCTTCCCTTTTTATAATTAGCGTTATTAATTCATGTTCTTAAACTTAATCTATTCCTGTGGGTGTGAACCCATTTTAAGTAGGACTTTTTCATGAGGTTACTTCAGTTAAGGTGTGACCCACTTCATCAGGATGGGTCTTAATCCCATTACTGGACTCCTTTATGAGAGGAATAAAATTCAGACAGGTAGAGAGCCAAGGGAAGCAAGAAGCTGAAATGCAATGGAAACCAGAAGAGAAGGGAGAGGTCAGGAAAGGCTTCTGTGTGCCACAGTCTTCTGGGAGAAAGCATCACTTTGATGATGACTTGGTTTTGAATTTCTTCTAATCTCAAAACTGTGAGCTAATAAATTCCCATTGGGTAAGCCCATGCATTACATGGTATTTGCTTGAGCAGCTAAAGAAACTAAAACACTTAATAATGCTGATTATAAAAAGGAAAGCATTCTATTTTGTGTTGTTTTTTCCACCTAACATGTTGATAAAGAAACAAGAAAATTGATCAGTTTCTTTCTTTTGGGAGCATTTATCTCTGGATCATTTATGGCTAACACTCAAACCTATGGCTACATCCAGGGCATACATACTCTACAGAAGACTGCTCTGCATTTGTGAGCTGTCCTGTCTCTTCTGGCCAAGAAAGGCTATGGCCCAGCTTCATGTGAAGTGAAAAGAGAAACATTGTGCTCCCCTGTATCTTCAATTAGGATGGACTTCAGGCAATATTGAAAAGTGGGTGAAGTGAAACTTCAGGACTCCCCTCTCTCTGCACTTGGCATCCCCTGCTTAGCATTGTCCCCAGAGTCACCCCTGACCTGAGTCTGGACCAAACTCTGAAATTATCTCCACTTCTTTTAGTTCTGCTTTCTTAGCTGGTGGTCTCAGGGAAAAAGTAATCTCAGAAGAGAATTCTCACAAGTAAGTTTAGCTTGTAGAATCTGAAACCAAATAGACTGGGTTAAACAACAACAACAAAAGTATGTCCTCCACTTATTGGCTCTGTCCCCTAGGGAAGCCACCTAATCATTCATGCCAAAAATGATGAATATGGAAATTTCTTCACAATATTGATATGAGGACAGATGATAATGTAGATAAAGGGCTAAGGTACTCATTAAGATGTAGTTATTACTAATAACATAGCTAAATTTTTGGTATCTGTGTGTGAAGCCTGTACTTTTTCTCCAACAATCAAGAAACTAGGTCTGGCA
>JAQZBX010014986.1:0-38012 GCA_029593785.1 Cabassous unicinctus
AAATGCAGCCCTGGGAAGAGGGGAACCCAAGAAGCCTGAACCCTGGCAAATGTCGGCAGCTGTCTTGCTCCAACACATGGCAATGGACTTTGGTGAGGGAAGAAACTTATGCTTTATGGCCTGGTAATTGTGGACTTCTACCCCAAATAAATACCCTTTATAAAAACCAACGGATTTCTGGTATTTTACATCAGCACCCCTTTGGCTGACTAATATAACCACCCTTGCATACTTGGGATAAATCTCACTGGATCATGGTGTATAATTATTTTAATGTTCTGTTGTATCTGGTTTGCTAGTATTTCATTGAGCATTTTTGTATTGATATTCATAAGGGATATTGGTCTGTAATTTTCTATTCTCTGGTGTCTTTATCTGGCTTTGTTACTAAGGTAATGTTGACCTCATAAAATGAGTTAGGAAGTGTTCCTTCCTCTTCAATTTTCTGGAAGTGTTTGAGAAGGATTTGTATGAATTCTGTTTGGAATGTTTGGTGAAATCACCGGTGAAGCCATCTTGGGCTTTTTTGTTGTTGTTGGGAGGCTTTTTTTTTTTTTTTTTAGGTACTGCGAGCCAGAGATTGAACCTGGGGCCTCATATGTGGGAAGCCAGCACTCAACCACTGAGCCACATCAGCTTCCCTGAGTTGTTTTTTTTCATTTTGTTTTGCTTGCTCTTTGTTTTTGTTTTTTTTAGGAGGCACCGAGAACTAAACCTGGGATCTCCCATGTGGGAAGCAGGTGCTCAACTGCTTGAGCCACCTCTGCTCCCCGAGGTTTTTGATAACTGATTCAATCTGTCTACTTGTTATTGTTTGTAGAGATCTCCTATTTTTTCTTGAGTCAGTGTAGGGAGTTGGTATATTTCTAGGAATTTGTCCATTTCATCTCACTTATCTCATTTGTTGATGTACAGTTGTTTATAGTATTCTCTTATAATCCTTTTCATTTCTGTGGGTTTGGGAGTAATGTTCTCCCTTTCATTTCTGATTTTATTTATTTGCATCTTCTCTCTTTTTTTCTTTGTAAGTTTAGCTAAAATTTTTTGCTTTATCGATCTTTTCAAAGAACAACTTTTGGTTTTGTTGATTCTCTTACTGTTTTTTAATTCTCTATTTCATTTCTCTCCTCTAATCTCTGTTATTTCCTTCCTTCTGCTTGCTTTGAGTTTAGTTTGCTCTTCTTTTTCTAGAACCTCTAGTTTTGAAGTTAGGTCTCTGGTTTAAGATCTTTCTTCTTTTTCAATGTAAGCATATAGAGCCACAAATTTCCCTCTCAGCAGTGCTTTTGCTGCAGCCCATAAGTTTTGTTACGTTCTGTTTTTGTTTTCATTTGCATTAAGGTATTTCCTAATTTCCCTTGTGATTTCTTCTTTGACACGTTTCTTATTTAATTTCCATAGGTTTGTGAATTTTCCCTTTCTTCATTTGTTATTGATTTATAGTTTCATTCCACTGTGGCCAGAGAAAAGACATTGTATGATTTAAATATGATTTAAATATTTTTGAATTTAAATATTTTTGAATTTATTGAGACTTGTTTTGTGACCTAACATATAGTCTATCTTGGAGAATGACCCATGTGTACTAGAGAAGAATGTGTATTTTTCTGTTGTTGGGCGAAGTGTTGTATTTATATCTGTTAAGATTAGTGTATCATTCAAGTCTTCTATTTCCTTATTGATTTTCTGTCTAGATATTCTATCCATTATTGGAAGTTGTGTATTGAAGTCTCCTATCATTAATGTAGAACCATTTATCTCCCTTCATATCTGTCAATATTTTCTTCATATATTTTGGAGCTCTGCCATTGTGTGCAAATATGTTTATAATTGTTATGTCTTCTTGTTGAATAGACCCCTTTATCAGTATATAATGATCTTCTTTGTCCCTCATAACAGTTTTTGCCTTAAAGTCTATTTTATCTGATACTAGTATAGCTACTCCAGTTTTCTTTTGATTATTTCTTGCATTTTATAGTTTTTCATCCTTTCACTTTTAACCTACTTATGTCTATGAATTTAAGGTGAGTATCTTGTAAACAGTATATAGTTGGGTCATGCTTTTTATCCACTCTGCCAATCTCTGCTTTTTGATCCATTTATATTTATAGTGACTACTGATAATGCAGGATACTCTTTTGCTATTTTGCTGTTTGGTCTTTGTAAGCCATACTTTTTTGACCCTCAATTCTTCTGTTAATGCCTACTTTCATATTTATTTGATTTTTTGTATTGTACCATTTTGAGTTCCTTCTCATTTCTTTCTGAATATATTTTCCATATATTTTGTTTGTGGTTACCATTGGGTTAAAATTTATATTCTAAATCTGTAATGATCATATTTGATTTGATACCAAATTAATTTCAATACTATACACAATCACTGTTTCTATACCTTTTTTGTACTTGTTACAAATTATATTTTTGTACATTATATGTTCAAAACCACACATTTACTACTACTTTTTAAGCATTTGCTTTTTAGCCTATGAGAAGTAAGAAGTGGAGTAACATACCAAAAATTACGATACAATAATACAGGAATTTGCAGTTACCCATGTCATTGAGATCAATGATAAATAATGGAGATCTTTATTTCTTCATGTGGTTTTGCTCTGTTGTCCATTGTCCTTTCCTTTCAACTTACAGAATTCCCTTCAGTATCTCTTATAAGGCAGGTGTAGTGAGGACAAACTCCCTTAGCTTTTGTTTACCTGGGAATGTCTTAATCTCGCCCTCATTTTTGAAAGACAGTTTTGCTGGATATAGGAGTTCTTAGCAATTTTTTGCTTTCAGCACTTTAAAAATGTCTTCCCACTGCCTCCTTGCTTCCATGGTTTCTGATGAGAATTTGGCACTTAATCTTATTGCAACTCCCTTGTACATAACTTATTGCTTTTCTCTATCAGCTTTCAGCACTTTCTCCTTGTCCTTAGCGTTGGGCAATTTGATTACTATATGTCTGGGCATGGTTCTTTCTGAATTTATCCTCTTTGGGGTTCACTGGGCTTCTTAAATGTGCATATTCATGTCTTTTGTTAAATTTGGGAAATTTTTCACCATTATGTCTTTGAATATTCCTTCTGCCCCTTTCTTTCTTCTACCTCTGGGACTGTCATAATGCATACATTGGTATGCTTGATGGTGTCCCACAGTTCTCTTAGTCTCTGTTCACTCTTTTAAAAATCTTTTTTGTTTCTGATCCTCATCCTGAATCATTTCAATTGTCTTGTCTTTAAGATCACTGATTCTTTCTTCTGACAGCTCTACTCTACTGTTGAAACCCTCTAGAGAACTTTTCATTTTATTTATTGTGGGTCTTCAACTCCAGTAGTTCTGTTTAGTTTCTTTTTAAGATTTCTATCTATTCATTGAGTCTCATATTGTTCATTCATTGTTTTCCTCATATCCTTTAGTTCTTTCTCTGTTTTTTTCCTTTATCTCGTTGGATATGGAGGATTTGTTTTTTTTTTAAGTATTTGGTATGTCCAAAGTCTTTTCTTCTTTGTTGATGGTTTCTGGATTTTTATCTCATTCTTTTGGATGGGCCACCATTTCCTCTTTCTTTGTTTGTCCCGTCATCTTTTGTTGTACATGGCACTTTAATATTTTAAAATGTTAACTCTGGGTTTTCATCCCTGAGCTGACTGTTCCTTAGGTTTATATCCAGTTAGTGATATGCCAGAGTCTTCCTTGAGTACCAGGAGCTAACAAGGACAAACCAATACAGAAATAACCTTTCATAGTCTTTGCAAATTGGCTCTGCTTTGGCTGGTGTTCTCCTTCAGGGTTTAGTCCTCCTATCAAGAAGCTCAGCCAGTGATAGATGTGAAGTGCAGGGTCCTTTCCATCTTTTTTTGAGCTTGAGTCTTGCCTTGCGTTTGTGCTTTCTCAAGGCCATAGAAATTCTTCCATTTATAGGAATTTGAATGTACCTTTTACGCCCTATGAAATAGACTTTCTCTCTCCCCCTCCAAGTGCTCTTGTATGTATGTATGACTAAAGCTGATAATCTTTGTTTCCAGGCTGCTTTGATTTAATTGTTTTCTTATACTGCTTTAGCTATCTGTAAGTTGCTTCTGCCTGCAGGACATGTTCTTGGACAGTGAAACAGTGAGGATTTTCCTGGTTCAGTCTTTCAAGTTATCCCCTAATAGATTGACACTGACCCACAGGCATCATAGTATGCACATAGGGGTTACTTTGCTCCCTCTGGAACAGGGCCAGGGACCCACATTGGGAATACAGGGTGGTCCTACACTGTCCTTTGGAGTCAGTGGGGGTGGGGTGGGGCCAGCAAGGGTGCCATGAGCTTTTCCTATCAATTTTTAAATCTCAGTTTTCTTGATTTGGCACTTGTCTAGTTATTGAAACCCTTTAACTGTTTTCTAGGGTTATTAGGAAGAGGGTTTTTGCTGGTTGTTTATGATTCTGTGGGGAATGGCACCTTGCAGTCTTACTCTGTCATCTTGGTTCAAAGCAAATGATTTTAATATCAAAGTATATTGATATTAGTAAATTAATAAGCCCTTGAATTTTTTTTTTTTTGCAGAAGTGACTCTCTTATTGACCATAGTGCAAAAATCAAACATGAAACAAAGGATATTTATATGATGCTATTATACACTTTTTGTTGGAAAAATTGTGTCTCCCCCAACAAAAATATTTGAGTTGTTTAAAGGCATAGCACATGGTTGTGATGATTAACTTAATTAAAAAGATAAAACAAACTTATTTCATAAATTTAAATTTCATTTTTAAAAGACAAAGACCTCATCAAATGTTTTCTCTCAGCTATTTGCTATGGGATTTTGCTCCTTTTTTCAGGATCTGATCCTTAGTTTACAAATGAGAACATCGTGGTCATAGGTCTGATGCCCCCTAGAACTGTGGGTGGGTAGTGGTATTTTGCACCTAGGCCTTGCCACCTTCTTGGATTTATCTCTGATAATTTGCCCCTTCAAACCTGACCCAGATTGAACCCCAAACTTTCAGGATCTGACTGGATAGCTGGTTTATTGAAGTGAAAAACTAATTTGAGCCAAAGGATTTATGAAAGACAATGGTTCAAACAGTTACCCATTTCTGAAAATAACTTTGAACAGCAGCCCTCAATGCCTACGAGATATTCCAAGAGGTGAATGTGGGAGAGGTTTGGGGATTGTTTGAAGGATGATTATGGGCAGGAGGGCCTTTTCTGCCACCTGTAAGTCCTCTCTTTTTGTCCATTACAGAAAGTCAGCTCTGCTCTTAGTTGCACCAATTCTGACACCTTTTGTGTTTCTTTGGGGTGGGATCTTTGAACACTCATCCCCACATTGACATTTTGTCTCTAACCACCCCACAGACCAGGAATGGCAAGTAGATTTCATCTCACATGCCAGTTCAGATCCACTGTGAGTGACCAACTATAGCACTATAATGAGAAAGTTTCCGGGGCTACACCTGGTTCAGCAGGAAAGACTGTATTGATTGATTAATCATGTCTGTCGTGGTCACTAGAGGTGGGGTGTTGGCATACATACCACATGCTTGCTATCCTTGTCCTAGATTTTGCCATGTCAATGAATATTCCTGCATCACATTAGGTAAGTAATTTGTTATAATTTAGCCCTTGCTCTCGACAGCTCACCAAGGCTTAGGGTTTACTACTGAATTCTCAGGACCCCTACAGTAACTGTGTATACCTTATATATATGATTATGACGTGTAAATAAGATTAGTAGTACCATCTTAGTGTATAGACAGAGTGGCTTATTACCCCTACTGATTAAGCTAAATACAATTGGTTTTATGAAGGGGCATTTATTAGGGAGGCTTGTTATAGAGAACCAAGGTATGAAATTGTCAAATACTGTTATAGATACAAAGAATATTTCAGATTTGGTCATTCATCCTTTAAAACATACCAAGAATAGACATTTCTGGGCAGCTCAAGCTTAGGGAAGATATTATCATTTTTTTCCCCCTGTCACTTCCAACACTATGCGCTTTAATACCTTCTGTGATGTAGGGAAATTTGAGCAGCTTTCAGAGTTAGGAGCTTCAGGAACAATTCTGCTAGAACCCCTGTTCCCACCCCTACCAGGTGGAAACTGTAAGGGCTAAAGATTCTTATTTTAGCTGATACATACAAGAACATTAAGAAGTAAAGCTCTTTGCTGTTCTAGCTGGCTTCATACCTGAGCCCCAAGGTCCCTAAAGGAATGAAGTGTGCCTCATCAAGGTATAATCTTTATAAAGCCTGTGTCCCTGTGGATGATCTCAGGGCACTGTTATGGTTAAAATAATACAGCATAGTGTTCAAAAGTTATTTCTAAATATCTCAGCCCTTTACTTGCCTTTCTTGAGCTCTGCAAGGGGAGATAAGGAGAACACAGCAGTACATCTTTAAAATCTCTTTCTCTCCTAACCATTACCCTCACAATGAAGCCAGTCTCACGTCTCCCTTACACTAGACTTCACAAAATCCACCCATACCCCCATTAGCTCCAGCCTCTATGCTTGTCCCCCTCACCAGCCCCTTTCTTCTGTACTACGAGGTCCAAAAGAGCTTATTTACCAAAGCAGACCATCCGCAGATCAGAGGGTGGGACAGGGAAGGTCAAGACCACTCTTAAGTGCTATGCTTCAATATGGGTTCATCAGTTGTAACAAATGTACCACACTAATGAAGGATGCTGTTAATGTGGGAAAGTGTGGGAGGGGGAGGGAGTGGGGCATATGGTAATCCCTTATATTTTTTATGTAACATTTATGTAATCCAAAGTATCTTTAAAAATAAAATAATTAAAAAAAAAGACAGCTCTTAAGTATGGGAGGAGAAAGACTAGGAACCAACATATATGAACTATTTTTCTCTTATCACATACATGTCCATCCCTTAAAGATTTGCATTCAGATTGTTGAATCCAGCGAGTTACAACTGGAGTTAACACTGTTTGTGGGGAAGCGGATGAGGCTCAACCAGTTGGGCACCCACCTATCACATGAGAGGTCCTGGGATCGGTCCCTGTGCCTCTTCAAAGCAGATGAGCAGACGCCGCACCCCCCACCTCAATGAGCTAGATGCCGCCCCCACTGCAAGCAGATGCCACAAGCCAGCAGATGCCACAGCCCGTGGGGAGCGGATGTGGCTCAGGCCTTTGGACATTTGCTTTTCATGTGGGAGGTCCCGGGTTCGGTTCCCAGTGCCTCCCGGAGAAGGTGAGCAAACAATGAGCAGATTGATGAGAGAATCACCTGGCGGGGGACGAGGGGGGGTATAAAGAAAAATAAAGTAAATAAATAAATCTCAAAAAAGAACAACTGATTGTGTTGCAGTCACTGGAAAAAGGATTGGATTGATTGCACATTGGGGAATCTGCAGAGCTTCCTCCACCCCATTCCGGGGACTCCTTGGAACCCCATCACTCCTGGTTTCTCCATGGGTTGAGAGTTATTGGTCCGGGTACAGGTTTCAGTAACTGGCTCTGGGTCCTGCCAGTCTGCTCCTGGGATGTGTTTGTCATGGCCTCTTTCCCACTGGCATCAGGGATGGCTCCTCTAGATGGTACTTTTTGGGATAACTGTCTTTCTCTTCCACTCCTCTATGCCCATCTTCTGAATTGGGTCTTCAGTTCATACATTCAGCTGGCAATTTAGGTCCAAGTCTATTTTATTATAGTGTGAGGGAATTGGGGAGTACCAGTGCACACAGGTGGATAAATGACAGCTACAGAGCCTCACTAATTTGTTTATTGCTTCTATAGCCCCTGGTTTGTTTCATTCCCAGAGCTACCTTTAAGCCCAATCCTGGCCTTTCTTTAGGTACAGACTTTCAGGTGGATTTTAATATCTGCACCACCTCCAGCCACAGCTTCTTGATCGAGCCTTCCTTCTAGCAGTTTTCTTTTGTCAGGGGAGTTTCTCCTTGCTTGCCATTCCTTAATCTCAAACTTTTTCTTTCTTTTTAAAAAATGAAACCACTCCTCATTATATATGGGAGTCAAAGATGCATGCTCACTGTAGAAATTAGGAAAATACAACAAAGCATAAAGAAGAGCTATTCACAATCATCCATAATCCTAGAAATAATCGCAGTTAAAGTTTGGTAAATTTTCTTTACTTTTACATAATTGGAAATACACTGTGTTTTCAGATCTGTATTCTTATTTTCCCCTTATCTTCTGATTTGGTCTGTAATACTCCTTAGCAAAGTCATGACATGCTGTTAAATTATTCTTGCACACCTGTGCATGCACATACGTGTGCACACACACACGCACTCTCACTGGAATCTTTGGATCACGTGCTGAACTCCTGGCCACTCTGCAACCTGATTCACAACACTCTACATTTTGGCCCCCTTTCTCTAGACCGTTACTTTTTTCTAACTTCTTCTGCTCCCCTGCTCCTCCCCCTTCTAAACTTTTACGGATATGTACAGACTCTGGTTGATTAAAGGAATTATTCTATGATATCTAAAGCCTAACTTTAAACTGGGTAACAGGGGAAACACTATAAACACATAGAAGGAGGGCCTGCTTCTTCATAGTTCCTTTGTTGATCTATTTCCTGTGGTTTTTGGAACCTCAGGCTTCACCCTTCTCTACTTTAATTCAACTGCTTATTCCTGAGTGCCTGTTATTTCCATAAGTTGCTAGAAAATGAGGTCTGAACACCCAAAGAGAGTTTCCTGTTATTCTCTTGTGAAATGATGGCAAAGAGGTTTGATAAAAGCTCAATGAAGTTTTAGTCTTGGATGTTCTGTTCTTAAGCTATAATTGCTGTTTTTCCTTTGACTCTAGAAGTGATTCTGCCAAACAAAAGAAACTTTCGTCTTCATATGTGCATTATTATTTTATAAAAAACTCTCCTTTAACTGCTTGATTTAAAAAGGATTTCTGCATCGTTAAAGATTATTTTATTTTATCTTAGGCTTGCCCTAGTTTTATATGACTTTCAGAGGGGAAAGATTCACTTTAAAGGTGAATCTTCTGGGATGTATATATTCCATAAAGTGATGTGCATTTGATTGCAGTAAATAAGAGATGACCATGAAACACCCAATTTATTTATTTATTTATTTTTAAAATTATTTTAATGATTTAAAAAAAATTTTTTAAAGATACTTAGATTACATATATGTTACACAAAAATTGTAGGGATTCTCATGTGCCTCACCTCCCACTCCTCCCACAACCTCCCACATAAACATCCTTCATTAGAAAGGCACATCACCTGCAATAGATATACACATCCTGGGGCTTTGCCACTAATCATGGACCATAGTTCACATTGTAGACCACACTCTCTCCCACACAGTTCTGCATGGTATATGATGATATAAAATGGCCTATATCTGTCATTGCAATGTCACTCAGGATAATTCCCAAGTCCCAAAAAGCCCCTATAGTACAACTGCTTTTACCTCTCCCTGTCCCCAAAGTGTCTGGTGGCCCACTGGCTCCACTTAATATTGTAATTACTTCCATTGCATAAATCACAATGTGTCTATAATAGAATACCAGTAAGTCCACTCTAGTCCATAGCTCTTCCCCCAATCCTAAAGAGTCTGAGATGGTGATGTCCACTCCACCTCCAAGTGAGAGAGGGCTTATATCCCATGGATAGAATGGATGGCATTATCCTGCCTGCAGCTGAAGACTCTCTCCATTCCCTGGGATGGGCGTTGCCCATCATCATCTCCCCACTAGGTGTGCAGGGTGAGTCCATTGAGCTGTAGAGCAGGAGTTGCAGATCCACCGAGCTCCGGGCCCAGCTGGCACATGGACAGCCAAAAGACTCCCGTCTCTGGAGGTACACCTACAAACTCTGGCACCACATATAGGTTTGAAAATAAGGGACAGATGGACCATATGCAGGGAAGACACATTTGGGTCCAACTCTGTCATTCTCAGGAGTAAGGATTCCAAAGTAGGGCCCACCGATAAGGCATGAAACACTCAATTTAAAAGTAATTTTAAAATTTAAAAAATGTTAAACTCTTGGTTATTAAAGTATATTACCTGAATGCTATATATTTGATCTTTAAAATTTAATATCACTGAGGGTAGCATAAGCAGGAGAAAGATTAAAAGGTATTTAGGAGGGATTTAGGTTAGAAATTAGAAGCTTTGAAAGATTCACAAATGGGAGAAACCTTATCCTGGACCTGTATAAGAGGGCAGGCAATCTGTCTCCAGTAATACACTGGAGGGATCAAGCCCATGGTTCAGTGATGCTTCTTTCTCATCAGTCATGTGCCCTGCAGGTGACTATGAATCTTGGTTTTGAGTATTTTAATTGGGACAAGAGATGTTGTTCTAAGATAAAAGGAAAATAAATATGGTTTCACGAGCTACATTTCTCTTGCTGTCATGTTTGCTCCAAAGAAGTAAATTGCTTCTGCTTATTCCAGTGGAAAGATCAGGTTCAACTTGTGCCATCGAGTATTTATGGTTCACCATATTTTCTTCCTTTGCTGCAACTTGAATTGACTGATCTATACATGCTGGAGATCCCCATAGAGCATGGGTATCCCAGGGGAACAATACATGAACCAGAAAGGGAATCAGATAGGAAGGGATGGGTTGACTCAGTGACTTTGGTTTTGCTGATCACTTGCTTTATTGCTGTTCCAGGTCATGTTGGTCCATGTGGGCATAACCTCTATTATTGCCCATATCAGAACTGGAAAGATGCAGGCTGCTCTGGAAACCAGAACCACTGTGCTACCAGCAGTGGGCAAGGAAGCAGAATGTTCAGCAGGCCAGAAGGCAACTCTAGCTCTGCGAGGGCAGGCTCTTCCCCCCACACTGTATTACTGAATTACTAAAGGTAGTTTCTTCCTCCATGGCCAATGTTGGCCATTTCCTCAAGGGTCTTGGCTGAGTCTCTTAGTAGAAGCTCTAGACATTCAGCATTAGAGCGTTCTGAGTCTCTGTCTGCACAACAGAGGTCCGGCTCTGCAACCCTGACTAGGTTCTTGGGCCAGGACTGGCTGTGGAAGTACAGACAAAGGAAACCTGCAGACAGCATGGTGGGGGGGAAGGCTGGTGTCTTAGTTTCCTAGGGCTGCTGTAACAAAGTACCATGAACTGGTTGTCTTAAAACAACAGGAATTTATGGTCTCCCAGTTCTGAAATCAAGGTGTCTGTAGGCCACGCTCCATCTGAAGCCTATGAAAGAGAATCCTTCCTGGTCTCTTCTAGCTTCTGGAGTTTGCCGGCAATCTTTGTCATTCCTTGGCTTGTACATGTTTCACTCTAATCTCTGCCTCTGTCTTCACATGGCACTCTCCCCTATGTCCTTGTTCGTGTCTCTCCCTTCTTATAAGGACACTGGTCATATTGGATTAAGGCCCACCATAATCCAGTTTTTGCCTCATCTTAACTAACCACCTCTTCAAAGATCCTATTTCCAAATAGGGTCTTGTTCACGGTATCAGGGGTTAAGTCTTGAACATACCATTTTTGGGGACACAATTCAACTCATAACAGCTGGGTCAAAAACAAAGCTGATTTGAGCATCAGTCTGCAGGGCCTAGATAGAAAGACAAACTCAGGTTTGAGGCAATGAGACTCTATGGTCACAGAGAGGAGCAAGTAAGCTTGGAAGATTGGGTAAGAAGCAGCCCTGGATAGACTCCCTGAGGTGCTAGATGGGCACAGGGATCTTTTATGAGGCAAATCTGCCCTCACCCAGGATGCTGAACCTCTGAGGACATAAAGTCCCTTTCAGTAGAAGCTTTTTCTGTACATGTCTTCTCGATGCAGGACCCATGTCCCCTACTCCACCCTACTCAGGAGCTTGCTTTATTTCCTGCCTCAGGAAGGAAGACACAGAAAATCTCCCTAGAACCCAAATAAGCTTCAGGTTCTCCTTTTCCAAGTAGGGAAGCAAGTTCTAGAATAGGCTGTGGCTTCAGCTGTTACCATTGCCATGTTGTCTCAGTAATCCAGCTCCCCCAGGTTCCCTGGAGGCCTGGGATTGAAGTCAAGAGTCATGGACTCAGCCCTCCAGGAAGTGGGTTTGTCATCATTACCATCTCTCTGGATCATAAGCTTATCTCCTTAACTTCTGAGGGCAGCCAGGGTAAAGATCTCATGTCATATGGTGTCACCTTAGGCTCCGTGAAGGTAGCACTCACAGAGCCATTGATCCTTTAAAGAATTGCCCATTGCCTATTTTTGATGCCAGGCATATCAATTGAATACAAGAAGTTTAGCAGAATTAACAGCAGTCTCTGTGTCTGGATGCAAGATGGTTTTTAACCTACAATATTTTTAGGATCCTGCCAGTGCACCCCAAGTCTCCTTGAGGCAATTAAAAACCTGTCCTTGGCAAAGAAGCAGACTGCAGCAGCTCTTTTACCAGAGTCTGAGTTTTTTTAGAACCCTTTCTCATTACATCTGGCAGAGATTGGGTCTAAGTGGTGTGGAGAACGGGAGCTTCCAAGGGAGTGGGTCCTTTTGAATTCCTGGTTATCTGCAGCCCTTGGCACATAATAGGCCATGTTGGCTCATCTTGTGGCAAGGCCCAACATGCTCCCCAGCAACTTCATTTTCTTCCAAACCAACAATATTCAATTTACTGGGAAAATCCAGCAAATTGTTAGGCCACAGGGAGCAATCTTATTAAAAGCTATCCTGGTGGCCTGCATGGAGAAATTTAGGCAATGGGAGACTCCAGACCATTTATGTTTCCTTAGATCCTTGGTTCTTATCGCGTACGTACTAAATATGTTAAAATACACCCACATCTCAAATTAAACGTAAAAAATTTCCATAAAAATGTTGAAAGGATTTTTATAATTTTGCCTTTGAAATTATTTGCCTATGAATGACTTATTTCATTTGCAGTTGGCTGTTTTCTCATCAATCATTGTGCTACTCAGGAATTCTTGCAAAGTTAGAGTCTAATCTACAAATTGTTCTCAAATGTAATATTTATGAATAATAAATCTAACAAAGGATGAAGCTGACATAATGTTACATTTTGCAGACAGTTAATTAAATGCTTATTAATTTCACTTTTGCTCTTTCTTTCTGTAATTTTTTTTTCTTCCTATAAGCTTCTGGAAAGCTTGTGGTCCCCAGGCACTAGGCCTCTTGTGCCTAACAGATGAAACAGCCCTGAGGGAATTTGGCTCTGATGTTTGGCTCAGGAAGATGTTCTCAAACATTAGAAGGTCTGTCATGTCAGAGAGAGATAAGACTCTCCAAAGCAACGTATCAAAGAGGCTGTCCCAGGGTATGTGTGACCTGGAAGTGTTCAGGCAGAACTGGAAGGGTCTTTTGTAGGGGCTGGGAGGTTGGAGAAGGCCAAGGATTCAGAGCCAGATTAGAATTTAGTCTCTGTGCCAATCATTACCTGTGTCACTTCGAGCAAGTCACTTCATCTCTTTGTATTTCAGTTTCCTTATTTATAAAATGGTGTGCTTTAGTCACCACAGAGGGTTTCAAATTCTTAGTCAAGATAAGTTCTAAACAGTGCTAAGCCCCTATTCAAAAGTTAGAGTTATAGCTCCAATTTTGGGATACTGTTAATGTACAGTGACTCCCAGGATACTAATGGAGCACCCAATAATAAAAGAATGGGAAGGAAATCTACAAAATGAGCCATTTAAAATTCGTTAGTGATACTGCCAGAATAATCTTCCACAGAATAAATGACTGCCAATAAAAGTGTAAGGAAAATGTAAAACACATTGGAGAACTGAGTACTCTCTACATTTAGTAAGTCATATTTATATAAAGGCAACAGAATATGGACTTTGAGCTACAGAAATGAAAGATTAGGATTCACAGGTTTAGCGCTGACATTGGGCATTAAGTCCCAAATTTTAATTTTTTAAATAAGGAAATGATGTGTAAAGTGACTGAGTGACTACTGTATTTAATAAATGATTTCAAGTGGATTCTAAGAAAAGATACAACAACATACAAATATCTAAGTTGAAAACAAAGTTGTGATCATGGAAAACACAGTTAAAGTATAATGTCAAAGTGGAGAGGTAGGGGAGGTACAGTGAAAAAGTGTAGGCCACAGACTTTTTCTCCCCACAGACTTCTGTAGAGTTATTAAAAATGAACAATAAATTTGGCTGTGAGCTTCCAGGTAACAAAAGCAACACTGGTCACCAAGCTAGTGATAGAAACAGCACCGGAACGCAGTCTTAGGCCTGTTTGCTTTTTCCTCCATTTAAAAAGTTGCTTGTGGTCATGAAAATATTTTTTACCTAGCATTCTTTTTCTTTCCTTCTCCACTGGTTCAGTCTATGGGGACAGCCTTTGTGAGGGGAGTGAGAGCTGCTCCATGTGTCCAGCTGGCCGTGGGGAATGTCCACTTCCTGCAGATGCCAGGGTGGTGATTGCCTTTCCTATCTGCTTGGTCTCTATTGTTCTCACCTTACTGGTAAGGCTTACCCAACACCTTATGCCGGGTATTCCTTTGCTAGTTGTTCCATGTGTTTGTTATTTTCTGTCAGGTCCTGACATCTTTTCAGAGTTCCTTGTTGTCAAGAGTCTTTGAAATTACCTAATCCACTCCATTACTTTACAGAGGAGGAAACTGTGGTCCAGAGAGGTTAAGTGACTTGCTCGTGGCCACAGAGCAGTAACTGACCTTTATCGAGTGTTTACATATGTCTCATTTAGTTCTTACAACAAACCCTGAGAAGTAGATATTGTTATCCCTTTTTATAGATGAGGAAAATGAGGCACAAAATGATGATGTGCTTTGCTGAAGGTCACCAGAAGGGTAGATGAGGGAGCTGGGATACGAACCCAGCTCTGTGTAGCTCCAAAGCCTATATCTTTGCACATCCTATCCTCAGTGCTGCCTATTCTTAGTAAAATGGTGACAGAGCTTAGATTGAATACAGTTCTCTGGACTCTTAGTCTAGTGCTCTTCCCACCACACTTTAGCTCTGATCAGAGAAGACAGTCTCAGGCCTTGATCCCTCTTGGGTGGGAGAAGTGTGCAGACCAGTCCTGGAGTTTGGAAAGGTCCACACTAAGTTTGGCTTTGCTTTTTTGATCATTATTTCTCTGGCCAATGGAGTCAGGATTTATAGACATTTCTGGCTTTCAAACAGATTCTTTGGCTAACCTGAAGCAAATGGTATAAATCCATGTTCTCAAACATGCTATTAAGATGCATTGGTGTGGGGCAATATATTGTGAGGTGTCAGTAATTAATAGTAGTTAAAGTAATCTGGAACTAGTGCACCTTGGAATTTCACAGTTGGCATTTAGGACTTCTCTTCTTTCCCAGAGCCTCAGTGAAGGGAATGGAGCATGCAGTACATTCTATTTGTAGCTAAATGGTCTCAGTCCCATCTTTGCAGTAAACTTTAATGAGCACATCTTGCTACCCTGTGTGTAGAGCTCTGTACTTTTTATCTTATTTTACAAAAGGCAGAGTGTCTGTTATCTAATCAGGTAAAAGGCGGAGTTTAATATCTAATAAGAGAGAGGAGAGTCAACCTATGTTAAAAGAACAAAACACACACACACACACACACACACAGCCATATCAGTGGATTGCCAACTAATCTGGTAACTAGACTCTTTGTTGACTCTTGATATTATGCAGATGGGAATGATCTATGGGATATATATACAGCTCAGTCACCTTGTCCAGTCCAACATGGAGTCCCATTCAATGTGTAGTAGACTAGCAAATAAGAATTATAAGCAAATTCAAGCATTCTTGCTGTCTTTTCTGAAAACGCCATAGCAGAACTTCTTAAAAATCCTGTTTTTTCCATCCCAAGTATCTCCCCAACAATGCAGCTGCTCCAAAGTCTCACTTCTCCCTGACTTCAAGCTACTCCCAAATCTTTACTCTAAGTCCACATAGACTTGCTTGTCTCTCTACCTTCCCATTTTTGCTCAGCTCTTCATTATGTAGGTGACTTTAATTTTTCTTTGTCCTCCACAAAAAAGAAAGGTCCAGGAGCTGCCCCAGAAATTAAGATAACTTCCTGCTTAGATGGGTGGAGGAGTGGTTTGAGGAAGAGACTGGGCTACTCACACTTTTTTTTTTTTTCGCTGTCAAACCAACTTTAAGGGTATCTACACTGTGGCAAATTTAAAATCTCAAATTCTTACCAGCTCATGGTGTAATGTGTGGGCTCCTGCTCCTCAGTCACTTAGACTATATCTAGAACATTGACAAATTGCATCTAAATAATATTCTAATATTATTAGAAAAGTCCAGTTACATTATGATTAGGACTTTGATTGGGCCACATCAGTAGGGCGTTTAAAAGACATGATAAAAGACATAGCAAAGGACAGAGTTGGAGTTTTGATGCTGAGTTTTGAGCTGGAGCCCTGGAAGTGAACACACAGGAGAAGAGCACAGAGGAATAGAGACAGTTCCTCAGACATGGCAGAAGCCCTGGAAAGAGAGACAGAGCCATTCACCTGATAGTCTATGGCTGGCCTTGTAGAGAGACCACAGCAGCTGAACCCAGAGAGAAACGGAGCCCTGGGAAGAGAGGACCCCAAGCAGCCTGAACTCTTGGCAGACGTCGGCAGCCATCTTGCCCCAACACATGGCAATAGACTTTAGTGAGGGAATTACCGTATGCTTTATGGCCTGGTAACTGTAAGCTTCTGCCACAAATAAATACCCTTTATAAAAGCCAACAGATTTCTGATATTTTGCCTGACTAATACAACCCCCAAACTTATATATAGTATATTCTGAAACCAAAAGTCCATGACTTGGCATTTTCTATTGTTTTGGAATGTTAATGCTAATGCTTTTCTTCCTTGGGATTGATAATAGAGCTTATTGGCTGCAAAGGCAGGGTGTATGTGGGTGTGGGTGTGAGAGAAATAGTCCCTTGGAGCCTTTAATAAGAGAATGGAAAGGCGCTCACAGGGTTGATAAAGAATGATTCCAAAGAAGTAGGGGCAGGGTGGGGAGGAAGCATAGCAATAGCTGTGAAGGGCCCGAAAGCAAAATATTTGTCTTTATTTTAAAGCCAAAACATGCAATGTATCAAAAGTAAGGACCTTGATAAACCTGAAATAAAGTCAGGTTACATTTTAAAAATTGCACTGAATTCTTAAATCTTTAGCTTCTCATTTATATGACTTTTTAAGTGAGATCCTTATTAAACCCATTGGAATTGACTTTACTAATGAGTACCATCATCTTATTGGCAGTGTTATTACTGCTAATGAGGGATAATTAAGTATTTGTTTTGTACCAAACACTATTGTTTTAATTTTTACTGTGAACATTTAAATTACATTTTAACCTATTGTTTTTCTTTCTTTTTTCTTCAGAGATTTCAGTATCAGAAACAAAAATTTCATTTCATTTTGGAAATGAAAGTTGGATAGTAGATATTACTCATATCAAACAAGGTTTGTAAATGATCAGAATCAGAATTTTATTTCCAAGTCCCTCACAACGCATATTCCCAAATGTGGCCTTGAATTGATTACAATTAGAGTAGCCTAGACTGCCTAGAGTTATGCTATTTGGTCCTGATAGCCGATACCCATTGCTATTAGGCCAAATTCACATGAGGCACCTGGAGGGTACCACCAAGATTTAGAGAAAGATGAGTGTTCTGCCACATGTATATTTAATCGACCTGCTGAGAAATGCTGACTGATAGTACAGATGAGTGAAAGATAGCATTGATGTCATACCTCTAACTTTCTGCAAGGACACTGTTGAAGGTTATAGATCTTGTTCTCTCTCTTTTTATAGTAACACACTAAAATTTTTTTTGGAGAAATGTACAAAAGGCAAATCTCCCTTTGGAGGCTGATGAAAATTGTCACATTAGATGGGCTCTTTGGGAATAATTACTCCTTATAATGCTCTGTATGTGTCCAGAAGAGCACAGGAAATCACATGGCAAGGTCATTCTGCTCAGCAGAATATTTCCTTAATGCCACTTAATAATGAGTGAAAACTGATGCAAATAAGGCTTTGACCATCATCCCCACTCATTAGGACCGCTTGTGCTTGAGCACTACTTTTTCTGCCAGCCGTGTCTCCTTGGTTCAAAGGACTCAGCGCTTTTGACAGTGATGGTTGATGCTCTTCTGCTGAAATTCTGTTGGCTTAAGCACCCAGCAGGCTCAGGGTTGGTGCCTCCCAGGAGAGAGCCCACCTCGGCCTCCAGTGTGCCATAGGTACCCATAGGTACCCCGAAGGTAGGCCAGTTTTTCCCTGGGGTCCATAAAATCTTGTCCTTAGAAAACCTATGGTGAGGGCTCTGCCATTTTGTTCAGAAATTCTGTCTTAATGTTCAGAAAAATCATGTCCCCAGTTATGGTTTGGAGAGATAATCAGGCTCCCAGGCAAGTTTGAAGAAAAATATTGTCCCAAATTCATATGCAGAGCAGTGAGTGGAATGCTCCTGGAGATAAACCAGGCAAATTCTTACAAGGAATTTCATTAGTCTGTGTTTCCAGGCTAATTTACACAATACTCTTGTGGAATTGGTGTTTATTGGGTGATTACTCTGTCCCAGACATTGGGCTACATGCTTTATGTAGTTGTCTAATCCATGCCATGCCCCTGTGAGGTCGGTATTATTTTCCCCTTGTAGAATGAAGAAACTGAGGCTTTGAGAAGTAGTCACTTGTTCATGAACTTACAACATGTAGTGGAACGGAAATTCTAACCACCCCTGACCTCAAAGCCTTGTTCTCTCTGATGAGGTTCCTCTGAAAAAATGCAAATATTTCAGATTACATTATCCCTTCCACATTGCCATTTCCCCCATCACAGTTTCGATATATAGCGGGATGGCATAAGAAATTAAATGGGCATTTTTTTGGAGTTTTGCGGAAGCTGCAGATGATACATGAAGGGCGGTAGATGATACAAAAAGTTTAGAAACTCAGAAATGCATAAAATATATGTATAGTATTGTATAATACTTAACCCCAATTTTACAATATGGTACTATAAACACTCCATAAAAGAAAAAGAAAGAATTCAGACTTCCTCTCCAGTATGAAGGGAGACCTAAACATTTTATGAGGATTTTCCAGATCCCGGGGATGCCGTCACCTAACCTTCCCACCCCATGATATGGAAGGGCGAACTGTATCCCACTGGTCACTTCGATATGGTCTGGGAACCCTTCCAGAGCTGTCTGACCAGCTAGCTGGGCACTACCTCTAGGTGACAATTGGAAAGTGGTGAGTTCCTTCACTAGAGTCATTGAAGAGGACGTTGGTTGATCACACACTTGCAGTGTTGTAGAAGAGATTTGTGCACCTGATAAGACAGTGTGTGCCAGCGGTGGCTTATGTATTACTGATGGCAAAATTTAAAAACTTCAATAGTTGTGAATTTATTTTAGTGCATATTAGAAAAAACAACCAGTATGTTAAATTACGATTTCAAAGATATTAATGCTTAGACAAAGATAAGTAAAAATAAATAAGTAATTTTTAAGAAAAGCATGAAGTAGATAATAGTGGTTCATGGATATACCAAAAATTGGGAGCTAACATGTGACTGACTGTTATTTGCGAATCACTATGATAAGGGATGGACAAATAACCATTCTAATGTCCCTCCCAACTCTGAGAAACAGTGAGCCTAAGTAGCATATGGTCATTTTTCAATTACCCACAGGTTATGTTCAACAAAATAGAATTCTTAACTAGCTCTCTCTGCCATCCAGCACGTTCTTGGGACACTGAATTTAACTATTGGCTCATATGGGCCCAGGGAATTCAGATTAATTTGAGTCTCAGCCTAACCGAAACCTAATTAGGCAGATAAATGTAATGCAATAAAAGTGAAGGCAAAGATTTTAGATGACTTAACTTTTGGGATTCTGAGGACCATCATTATTGGCATGTAAATCGGCATCTCTTCACCAAAAACCCTATACCCTTGTTTATTTTCTGAACCCAGGTTCTAGTCCCTGTTCTATCACCAAACAGGTTTGTGGCTCTGGGGAAGTCATCTAATCTGAAAATGGGGTTTGTTCTCTCTGCCAGTCATAGGATAATATTGTTGTTCCAATGTGGTTTCATAATATGGGTTATCAATTAAGGGAAGTATTACCTTAGTAGAGGGCAACTGAAAACACAACAGGGGCTCAGAGCTAAGTCTTGGATAACGTCTGACTAGGAGGCGCCCAGGGAAGGCATGGGTTAGGAGTGGCTTTGACAGTGAAGTTTAAATGAGTTTAGAGACAAGAATTTACACCTTACTCAACACCAAGTACATTCAAGGCACTTTATATTCTACTCATTATCCAATTTTGTGGATAAGAAAATTGAGGCTAAAGCTAAGAAACTTGCTGAAAGTCACCCAGCTGTGAAATGGTGGACCTGAGACTGAAATCAAGTCTGGTGGGCTGGAACGACTGTGTTTTACTTTACTGCTGCTTAAGGTTCTAAACAGGTGTGTTAGTCAGGTTCTCTAGGGCAACAGACCCGACAGGAGATATCTGTAAATATTATGACATTTTATAAAATTTTCTCACATGACTGTGGGGATGCACAAGTCCAAATTCTATAGGGCAGGCTGCAAGCCAGAAAGCTCTGATGAAGGTCCTTGATTAGTTCCCCAGAAGCCAGCTGCTGAAGTAGAGATAGAAATTCTCTTCTGTCTTCTGAAATCATCACTTCTCCTTTTAAAGCCTTCAACTGATTGGACGAGATGTTTCTCATTGCTGAAGGCAGTGTCCTCAGTTAATTGCAGATGTAATCAGCTGTAGATGCAATCAACTTACTGACGATTTAAATCCACAAAATGTCCTCACAGTAACAATTAGGCCAGTACTTGCTCGACCAAACAACTGGGCACCATCACCTGGCCAAGTCGACACATGAACCTGAGCATCACAGTAGGTATGGGAGTGAAACCTGTAGAGTGGGGTTCAGAGTCCCGTAAGTTTAGTGCGGTTGAGGAGTGGGCAGATGTGGCAGATTCCCCGAGCAGGCCAAGTTCATCACCACGGAGAGGATGACTTTAGCAAGGAAGTACAGATGGGTTGTGTTTTCCTAGGTAGACCTGCTGCATTTGGGGTCCAGGGGCTCAGCACTGGCTTGGAGGAGCAGGTGCTATGCTCGGTTAAATAGAACAGGAGCAGTAGATAGCAGGAGAGCCTGGGGATCCAAGCGTAGCATGACTGGGCAACTGAGGTAGAGCCTAGAATGCAGGAGGCTCCCAGAGACTCCCGTTAGCCAGAGGGCTGCCCTGCCGTGGGCAGCAGCTCCCCCAAGCACCTGCTTTCTTCTCAAGAGGAGTGTACATGTAGGGGTGGGTGGTTTGCAGACACTCTGGTCTGATCTGAATGGCTTTCTGACTGCTTGGCTATGGAAGGTGGCCTCATTCTTTTTATGGTTTTTCTATTTCCAGCATAGTGGTTAAGAGCTCAGTCTCTGAGCCATATGGCCCCAGTGCCACTTATTTACTAGCTGTGTGACCTTAGGCAAGTTAATTAACTGTGTGAACCTCAGTTTCTTCATCTGTAAAATGAGGATAATAGTATCTCCTTTAGGATTGTTGGGGAGATTAAGATATAGGTATATTTATGAGATAAATATAGGTAAAGCACTTAGCACAGTGGCTGGCTCAATAAATGTTATTCTTGTTACTATTAATTGGTAATAAGTATGTAAGATTAAGCCCTTTCACTATCTAATGACCTGGACTTGGTAAAGCCTGATACTTCATTTAATCAGTGATACCACAACATTATTTGTGTTTAATCATAAGTTAATTTGAGTCCAAGTCCTTGCTCATAAGTCTCAGATATTGATGGAAATGTAAGTATTGTGCTATTTTCAAGTTAGAATATGGTCCAATCCCCCCTTTTTCATAAATGGCCCCTTTTCCTCCTCTGAGCCACCTGGAGGACAAAGGCCAACTTGATGATTGTCCTCCACCCCCCACTTGCCATACAAGTCGGCTTGCAGGCCCCTTTTTGTTGCCTGTCTGAGTCTCTGGGGAGCACTGAGGGTTATTCATAGTGTCGGCTCTGACCACGTTGCCTGAGGAAATAGACATATTTTTAGTGTCTCTTCCCTAGGGTCTGGCTGAAAAGGTCATGTCTATTTTTTATGCCTAATGTCAATTTCTAATAAACAGGGTGAAGAACTCATTTCTGTTAATAGGGCCCAAGCAATTCCAGGGCATGTTTGTTTTTTCCCCTTTGGGATGTCATTTAGCTCATGACCCATAAGGAAAGTGCTTTGTAAATCCCAAAGTAGTTTATAGACTAGGGAATTCTCATGAAGGAGAGGAGAATGAGGGACCATATCTAGGACTGCCCTGGAGAAGATGGGTTAGGTAAGTTCTGGTAGTTTCAGGGGCATAAATTAGGACCAAATGAGAGGTAAATAGAGGGACAGGTTTTGGTTCCATGTTTTCTACTCATTGGAGCTGAGCAGGAGTGGAGTGGCATGTTGACAAACAATGAGTGCCTCACCCTTGAATGTATTCAAGCAAAGACTGGAAGGCCTCTACCAGGATGCTGGTGACTGGAGTCTTATGGAAGCAGGAGACTGGATGAGATGGGCCCTGTGGGTCCTTTCCCTGATATGATCCAGTGATTCTGGAGTGAGTGGCAACAGGGACTCTTCTGCATGTTAGGGTTAGGCACTGAATGGGGCGGACCCCCCCAAAATAAGGTGGAGCATCCCTGAAGATAAACCCACCTGTAGCCACATTTTCCTGGGCTGATTTTGTGTTTCAGCTTTCCCCATGTCTTTTCTAATAACCGACAGGGAATTTCATTTGACTTCTATAGAGGTTAAGCTAAATAGGAGTAAAATACATTTTTTTTTCATTCTCCCCTTTCTTCCTTCCAAATTTCAACAATAATCAACCTTTAAATTTATCTCATTGGATCTTAACCTGCCAGATTGCTTTTGGCACCTGAGAAAACTGAGGTGGGGCAGTTAAGTGACTTGCCAAATCATACAGGGAGTGAGCAGCAGAGTCCAGACTTGAATCTTCTGGCTTTCGGTTTAGTTCTCTTTCTAGTAAATCAGACTGCCTCCTGTGGGGCAGTGAGACAGCCTGTGAAAACCAGAGCACTGAGATGAGCAGGAAGTCATACACGAGTCGAGAAGCCACCTCCTTTAGGCACAAATTCTTTCTGATAAAGCACTTGCTACAAAATATGTGCTCAGCAAATATTTGTTGACCTGAACAAAGCAACACTGGCAGTGCTAGGCACCTAATTAGTGGCCCATAAATGGCGATTGAATGAAAGCACAACTTTCAAAGGCTTCAGAGAGCCATCCATCAAAGCTCAAGTCACATTAAAAGACTCATGGCTTTTTCTCATTATGTTCTCTAGTCCTGGATTTGTGGATGGGCTCAATCCTGGGATGGTGGCAAGGCCTCCTTTGTTCTCTGACAGCTCCGGCCTTAACCTCCATACTGAGCATGGATTAAGATAAATCCCTCTGAGCATGTTTCCTACACATCCCCTCCTATAAGCAAGGGCATTGAACCCAGCAAAGGCCTACAGGTTATCCAGATTGAGTCATTAGTAGACAACAAGCATCCCCTCCTCCCACCACGGCCCTGCAGCATCCCCTGGCATGGGATCATCAGTCTCCTTCTGTGATCAACTGATTGCAACTTAGCTGTGATCAGCAGAGCTCCCTGTCCAGGGAATGGCTGGGCTCCAAACCCAGTGCCTTGGAAGCTCCTAATTGGCTCCACTGGTCAAGAGGCAATAGCGACAGACTCATTGATACTTTTGAAGTACAACTTCATACTTTTTGATGACTAGTAAATACCATATTGGAGCATTCTCATTTTGCAGCCCAATTACAGGAGGCATATAAAAAGTATTTATAGCATTCAGAACTGTGATCTTCTTTCTAATTGTCAATTAGTCCTCCTACATTTTTCTCTGTGAGTTGCCTGGGACTCAGAGTCATTGTGATCAGCTATGAGAGGGGCTTCAATCATCCTGAAGATTCCTCAATGGCTTGGAACACACATAATACCACAAAAAAGATTGCTGCTTTCTTTCCTTTGGTTTGGGGACTTGGTTAAAGAAATGTTAATAGACAGATATTTAAATTTTTATTCTGTGCCAGGAATGTTAAGATTACTGACTTTAAGAGTGAGCACTTCTAGATACATGCACATCAATGTTCGTAGCGGCATTATTCACTATTGCCAAAAGTTGGAAGCTACCCAAGTGCCCATCAACAGATGAATGGATAAACAAATTGTGGTTTATACATACAATGGAATATTACTCAGTTGTTAGAAGGAATGAAGTATTGACACATGGGACAACATAGATGAATCTTGAAGACCTTATGTTGAGTGAATTAAGTCAGTCACTAAAGGACAAATATTGCATGACCTCACTGATACAACCTAAGCATATTGAGCAGATTCATCAAGCTAGAGTCTGGAAGATAGGTTATCAGGAGTCAGAAAGGGAGTAGAGTGTGGCAAGCAAATGTTCAATATGGGCAAAACTTATGATAAGGTGGAAGGGGGTGGTTTGGCAGTGGATGGGGGTGTTAGTGGTGCAGGGATGTGAATAGGTCAACAGTGCTGTACTGTGAAGGTGAGCAGGGTGTGTGGGGGGTTGGGTTGGACTATCTATGGAACTGGGGGGATGGCTGGAGGAAGGAATAGTTGAATTCTGGGGATTTGTAGGTCTGTGGTTAAAACTACAATGGTGGGAATGTTCTTTTGCCAAATATGGCAGGGGAGGGTTGCTGGTGCAGGGCGTTGGTAGTGGGGGGATATGTGGGAAAGGGTGCACTTGGGACATACTTCTATGTAATATGAAAGTATTTGTCCTGTCATAGGGTGTTATCTCAGTGGGTGGAGACCCACACAATAAACAAGAAAATATTAAGCTCCCATCCTGGGGAGTCCTGCTATGTTCTCAAATAGAGGGGCAAAAATCTCTTGAGAACATAGGGTGTGCCTAATAAAAGAAAACAGACCAATATGTCATACCCTCAATATTAATGCATGTAACTATGAACCTTATTCTTCAAAATTGAAACTTAATGGTTACCATAGGTTCCAAGGGGAGGGGGAGGGAAGAACTGATGGAACATAGGGCATTTTTAGGGCACTGGAATTGTTCTGCATGATCTTGCAATGACAGATACAGTCCATTATGCATTTTGTCAAAACCTATAAAAGTGTACAGTGCAAAATGTAAACCATAATGTAAAGCATTGACCATGGTTAGTAGCAACACTTCAATATCTGTTCATCAATTGTAACAAATGTACCGTACTGATGTAATATGTTATTAATAGGGGAAAATGTGAGAGGGAAAGGGGGTGGGGTATATGGGAATCCCCTATATTTTCTATGTGACTTTTCTATAACCTAAATCTTCTTTGAAAATAAAGTGGGGAAAAAAATAAAACACTGGGGGAACATACAGAAGAAATTGTCACTGTACATAAAAGATAACATCTTACAGTGATGAAAGACACAATGCAAAATATTTTTTATTTTATTATTATTTTTATTTATTTATTTGGCTTTGTTTTGGGGAAGGTTTTGGATTGCAGAAGGGTCACAACTGTGGTAAGGGAGGGTCACTGCTGTGAAGTGTCAGCGGTGGGGGGATATGTGGGGAGGGATGCACCTGGGGCATGCCTCTACAGAATATGAATGTGTTCAAGTGGCCATGGGGTATTGTTTTGGTGGGTGGAGACCCACACAATAACCTAAAGAATGTTGAATTCCCATCCTGGGAATTCTCTAATAGAGTGGTAAAAATCTCAAGAGTACATGGACATTGTCTAGTGAAGGAGAACAGACCAATATGCCAGGCCCTTGACATTGATGGTTGTACTTATGAACCTTTTTCTTGTGAAACTGAAACTTAGTCTAATATCTATTGCCTAAAAGTTACCTCCTGAAAGCCTCCTTGTTGCTCAAATGTGGCCTCTACTAAGTCAAACTCAGCATATAAACTCACTACCTTCCTCCTGGTGTGGGACATAACTCCTGGGGATGAGCCTCCCTGGCACTGAGGGATTATTACCAAGTGCCAACTAGTGATGCATTAGGAAAAAGTCCTTGACCAAAAGGGGGAAATATTAAATACAAGTGAGTTTTTATGGCTAAGAGATTTCAAAGTGAGTTAGGTGGTCATTTCAGAGGTTACACTTATGCACGTCTCAGCAGGATCTCATTGACTGCCACAGTAAACAGTGCCTCAAATAGTGAGGCTCCTGAGGGCTCTAGAGATATCCAGAAACTATAAACAGGACAGACAGCTCATGAATTCAGCACCCTGTCAGTG
This sequence comes from Cabassous unicinctus, assembly GCA_029593785.1. NCBI lineage: Eukaryota > Metazoa > Chordata > Mammalia > Cingulata > Chlamyphoridae > Cabassous > Cabassous unicinctus. The sequence goes on from JAQZBX010014986.1 coordinate 26,255, forward strand.
GGCCTTACTTTGGAATTTATGCTCCCCAGTGTAACAGAGTTAGACTCATTTATAGGTTCTCTATACATGGCTCTTCTGCCCCTTTTATTTTAGAGGTTACACTTATGCACATTTCAGGAGGATCTCACTGGCTGGCGAGGTAAACAGTGCCTCAAGTAGGGGGACTCCTGAGGGCTCTAGAGACATCTAGACACTTATAAGCTGGGCAGACAATCTTAGGAATTTGGCACCCTGTCAATGGGCCTTACCTTGGAATAAATGATAACCTATCTCTCCAATATATTGGAGTCAGACTCATTTATAATTTTTCCTACACATGGTTCTTATGCCCCTTTTATTTGAACCTATAATTAGCACTATACCTATTACATATGTGTTCCAGAGACTTAAATCTTCCAGCTGTTCATATGCCGGTTGAGCCCTGAGTCTCAGCAGAGTTGTAGCCAACACCTACTCTCCAGTTCATCAGACTCACTCAGGACAACTAACAAAAGGATGATGATGGACAACGCCCATCCCCCCAAAAAACAGAGGCTATCTACAGCTACAAACAAGACAGTTCCATCCATCTGCCCCATGGGATCTGTAGCAATTTGATATTGTTTATGAATTCCAAAAATAGATATTGGATTATGTTTGTAAACTGTTCTGACCCTCTGGGTGGAAAAAGGGAAGAATAGGTGTAACATGGGGCAGTTTTGGGACATTGGAATTGTTCTGCATGACATTGCAATGACAGATACAGGTCATTATTATTATACATTTTGTCAATCCTATATGATTATGCTGTGCAAAGTGTAAACCATAATGTAAACTATAGACCATGTTTAGTTGCAATGCTTCAAAATGTATTCATCAATTGTAACAAATGTAATACACTAATGAAATTGTTGTTAATGGGGAAAAGTGTGGGAGGGGAAAAGGGAGGAGTATATTGGAATCCCCTATATTTTCAATGTAATATTTATGTAATCTAAAGCTTCTTTTTTTAAAAAAGAATGAGCAGTTCTAGGAGAAGAGTGAAAGGTCACAGCTTGGAGTTCCACCAACTCGTAGAAGAAACAGAGACAGTTACCCAATCTTAAGGAGTGGAGAGACAAGACCCTGGGTTTAGATAGTGGTTTGGAGCCCTGGTTTTGGAGTAGGGTATCTCAGTTCAAATCATACCTCTGTTACTCATTAGGTAGGTGACATTAGGGAAATCATATAACTTCCGAGCCTCAATGTCCACATCTGTTTAATAGTGATGATGGTATGTACCTCATTGGGTTGTAGCATATTCTGCATAAATGGCAGCAGTATTATTATAAATTCTAACATTAACTAGGTGTGCAAACTTAAGCAAGTCACTTAACCTCTCTGGATCTCTTTCTCATTTGAAAGGCATTAAAGTAGATTATTCTTTGTCAGTCAGGGCCCAGCCAGGAGACAGAAACCATACCAGTTATTTTAACAAAAATTTGAAATAAACAATTCTTTTTTTAAAAAAAGATTTATTTCTCCCCCACCCCCATTGTTTTGCACTCACTGTCTGCTCTCTGTGTGTTCTTCTGTGTCTGCTTGTCTTCTCTTTAGGCAGCACTGGGAACAATCCTGGGACCTTTCCAAGTGGGAGACAGGAGCTCAATCTCTTGCGCCACCTCAGCTCCCTGGTCTGCTGCGGCTCTTATTGTCTCTCTTCTGTGTCTCTTTTTGTTGTGTCATCTTGCGGCACCAGCTGTCCACATAGGCCAGCACTCCTGTGGGGGCCAGCTCTTCACTCAGGCCAGCTTTAGCTTTCACCAGGAGGCCCCAGGAATTGAACCCTGGACCTCCCATATGGTAGACAGGAGCTCAATTGCTTGAGCCACATCTGCTTCCCTGATATAAACAATTCTTAACCAGGTATTAGAGAACTGGAAAGACGAACAGGGAACACTAGGTACTATGGAGGTAGCAACTGCAGGAAGCAGCTGCCACAGCTTAGGGCTGGGAGAATGTAGGGAAGGAGTTGGGATTGATAAAATTTAGGATTGTGGAGGAAGGGCTCTGCTCCTCTAAGGATAGGGTGATGTGGTGGGTGCCAGTGTCTCTGGGAATGGCAGGTGTAATGTGGCTGGTTCTGAGAAAACTGCAAATAGAACCACTGTGCTATAAGAGTGAATTTCTGTGTGTCAGGTAAAGAAGACGCATGGCTGGAGTCATACTGACTTAAATGGGAAAGTAGCAGGCTGCTTCTCCATCCTTTAGGTCTCCCTCTAGCATTCCCCCATTGGAAGATCCTCACGGGAAGGAGCTGATGAAGGAGAAACAGGGTTTGCAGGGTTTCACCCCCAGAATAACAAAGCAGAGTGTGGAAGGGTAGACTTCGAGCTGAGAGGCAACAGCTTAATAACTGGTATAATCTCTAAGCTTCCTTCCTGGTCTGAGTCTATGAGTCTGGTTCTGAATCCCATGCAGGGAATAGTCAAACTCTGTATGTGGCTCTTGAAGAGCCAGCATGGTATGGTGGCAGGAGTTTGAGCTTTGGAATGAGAAAGATCTGGGTGGAATTCCATCTCCGACTCTTACCAGCTATGGTATCTTGGGCAAGTTACTTTGAACTTCTCTGAGTGTCATTTCTTCCTCTGCAAATTAATGGTACAAAAACCTATCTCAAAGGGTTATTATAATAACTAAACAAGAAGATGCATGAAAAGTGTCAGATGGGGGTGCCTAGCACAAAAATGGTAGCCATGACCACTATTAGGAATTTTTGTTCGATGAGTGTCTGTTAATTGACATGTTCCCTTTGTTGGCTGCACAAACTGACATTGCTGTTTTGTTTCCTCCAATCAGCTGTGGTTCGGTGGACTGTGAAAGGGAGTCTGGGCAGCAGGTCAGCAGTGCCAAGGAGTCCCATGCTAGCTGGGGCACTGGAGGCAGCATTTGCACAGATGCTCTTGGTTCTTCTAGAAAGCAGCACTTTACCCAGGTGTGTGTCTCAGGGTGGAGCAGCGGGGCAGGAGCGGGGAGTGTTCCCACCATTGTGCTAAGTTTGAGCTGCAGTGAGTAGGCTTCCTTCAATACCTTTCAAGCCAGAGGCAAGAACTTGGTTTCTTAGGCATAAACTCTGTAGATTAGGAGAATTATCTGGAATCTTTTTCCTCCACTGAGAAGAGTTGATGTCCTCTTACTTTATCTGGGCGAGTTCTTAGACTAGAAATAATAAAGTAATGCAGACTATTCATCTTATTGTTGGTATTAATAACTAGTATTTCTTAGGTACCTACTTGAACCGAATATTGTTATAAGGCCCATAATATGCATTACTGCTAACCCTTGAATCCTATAAGGCAAGTTTCATTTTCTTAACATCATATACAAGGAAACTGAGGCACAGAGCTGTTAAATAAACTTATCCAGGGATTTCAAATAGTATAAAGTGGAGCCAGGATTAGAATCCAAATCTGCTAGAATTTTAGCCCATTCCTTTACTGTTAAACCAGGCTTTTCTCAGTGGTAATGAAGGTAGTTATTTTTAACTGTATTTTTAAAAAAGTAAAATTAAACAAATAAAAGAAGGAAAATGTAAAAAAAAAAAAAAGAGTGCATAGAAAATATCTGGACTTTTGGGTCACATATGTATGTGGCATATCGCCAATACCTAGTAGGCTTCAATTTTCCCATTAAAATATGGCTTAAATAGCATTTGTTTAACAGCCCCTTGTACATCTTTATTCTGCTTCTCAAGAAAATATCTGAAAAATAAACAAACAAAAAGGGTGAATAGTCACAACTCAAATTGTCTGTTTTGGGTATGATTCAATCTGCTATGTAGACTATTTTATGTGGGCATTATTCCAACAATTCTTGGGGAGAAAGTCCATGTAAGTAAAAATGTTCTCTCACCCCAAGACAAGATAGTTAGGTTTTTATAGTGAAACAACTCATATAAAAGGTACATCTCTGACAATTTTTTCCCTTTCGATTTCTAAGCAGTTTTGAGATCGTCTGTTACCAGCTTCACAGGCATTGCGATTAAGCAGTGCTATTTCTCAGAAAGCCCTTGCACTTATCAAAACAATCTATCCCTTTCTAGCATAGGTTTATCTAGAACAGGATTTGCTAAATTTTGCTTGACATGAGAGAAGCTTCTGAAAATACAGAATTACACAAACAGTGTAATTTCACAAACGGTTCACAAACAGTGAAGTTGGTTGAGAAAAACAATTTCCAGACCATGCTTGCTTTGCCTCGTGAAAGAACAGCACTGCTTCTCTGAGAGAAAGGGGGAAGTTACCTTGTTGCTCCTCCATTGCCTGCTTGAGGCCCCAGGGCCATGCTACTAAAATAATCTGTAAAACTTAACAGATGAATATCCAGGAACAATTGTTTAGGGAAAATAGTGCCAAGTGGCTACTTTTACTTCTCGATATCAAAAAATAATAGAAATGAAAGTCATTAAAAGAGAGTGTTACTGAAAAAAAGACTTGGCAGATAGATTTTGAATAGACTAGATAACTTTGAAATGGACAAATGGATATATATGAAATAAATTCATGACAAAACTCAAATATCAGTGAAGGAAGAAAGTATTTTTCAATAAATTGTGCTGGGAACAATAGATTAGCTGTATGGAGAAAATCAAATTATATCCTCACGTCACCCAATTTTTAAAATTCATTCTAGATAGTTTAAATAATCCATTGTGAAAAATACAAGTGAAACAATTTTTTAGAAGGTGTTTACAAGCTGAAAAGCAAAAGGAAAATACCGATAGATTTTTTTGCATTAAAAGATGAAAATTTCTAAATCATTTGATCTTTCTGGGGAGATAAAATGAGATTAATGTGTATTAAAATGCTCTGAACACTGAAAGTGGCATGGTTTAGAAATATTTGCAGTCACTGACAGAAGAGTATAATCTTTTCATTTGGTGGTCCCATTTCAAATTCTATTTTTATCCCAATTTTCCCTTGAGCATGCTAGGGTTTAGTTAAGTAGAGCTGCCTTTTTTTTTTTTTAATGAAAGTATAACTGGTAATTTATTCCTTACCATGTGTTCACAGCAAGCATCCATTACCTTTTTGAGAATGAAAGCTGCACCTAGCTAAACATATGTTAAATCATTTTGTTTTCTAAGATTTATTTCTCCCCCCATCCCCCATTATTTTTGTGTTTGCTGTCTGCTCTCATGTGTTCTTCTGTGTCTGCTTGTCTTCTCTTTAGGTGACACTGGGAACTGATCCTGGGACATTCTGGAGTGGAGAGAGGCTGCTCAATATCTTGCGCCACCTCAGCTCCGTGGTCTGCTGTTTCTCTTATTGTCTCTTTTCTGTGTCTCTTTTTGTTGCTACGCTAGCTCTTTGCACCGGCCAGCACTCCCTGTGGGCCAGCACTCCTGCACGGGCCAGCACTCCACATGGGCCAGCTCACTTTTCACCAGGAGGCCCCAGGAATTGATCCCTGGACCTCTTATATGGTAGACGGGAGTCCAATCACTTGAGCTACATCCACTTCCCCTAATTCGTTTTTAAAATAGTTCCTACTTGAAGAACCAGTAATTCTTTGGTGTGGATCCTTAGGTCTTGGAATTGCAGTAAAACTAAAAAGTTGTTGGGTTGTTGGAGAAGCGTTAGGATAAGCAGGGGATGGTGTAGGATGGAGACAGGCAAAGCCACAAAACCAAGGAAATGGACTAGGGTGAGTTGTATTTTCTTAGAGAAAAGAGCATGGGCTTTGGAACCAGCAGATCTGGGTTGAATCTTGTTTCCTTACTCACTAGTGGATATACTTTGGCAAGTTCCTTAACTTCTTTGTTCTGTTAAAAAAGAATATAATAGGGCCTACCCTTGCTGGATTCTTATAAGGAACAAATCATCACCCAAGAGAAAATATATGGAACACAGGGTCAATGCCCTGTGGTAGTTCCCTTCCCCTTCCTTGCCTTTCTTTCGTTGTCCTTTTCTAGCCCAATCAGCCCCAGCTCTCTATCCAATTTATTTAACAACTTTACATTAAAAGCTTACTGCACTGTTCTTGGCTTCTGGAAGGTGCTGGGAATGCACACAGGAAAAGTCACTCTTTTCCCCAGCTCTAAGGTTGCCCATAGTGTCTAGAGATTTAGACACTTAAGCAGATAAGTACAAAACAAGGTGGTAAGAGGGGTTTTCTACAATTCTGTGCAACCTCCAAGACAGCAGTGCCTGAAGTTGAGAAAGTAACTGGGGAAAGGTTATCAAAACTATGTTCTAAAGCAGGAATCCTCACCTCTGCCTCCTAATTTCTGTTTATTTTTCACTCTTCTCGGAGACCTGAACTTACTACTGGGACCTATAGGTAAGGTTTTCAGTGAGAGAGACTACAACACGTTACTATACCTGGTAGCTCTTCCAACTTCCTGAGCCTCCTCCTGACTGATTATCTTCCACATTCTTGACCAAATGGTTGTGCCCATCAAACTAGCTTCAACTTTATCCACAGATGAGGGGTGGAATATAGTTCTGATCTCACACAAGTAAGAGTCCAAGTGGCTTTTCTTATTGTAGAGTGGTAGGTCTGAGGTCATGAAGAGAATCAAGAAGATAGTCACTTTCTCCAAGGTGATCCACAGGGGAGTGAAGCAAGGAAGGTAAACAGAAAACATGGGCCGCTGTCCTTGAGGGATGACCCTTGTTGGGAAGTCTGTTCCGCACAATGGGAGTCTGATGATAATAGGTGGCCTCTTCATCCTATGGAATTCCTGGCCTGGGAGAATCTCAATCTTTGGCAGAAAACCAGTGTTTGAGAATCTCTGTTTCTTGGGTTAATGTTTCTCCACAGCTGTGCTACAGTCTTTCAGTGGAGGCACTTCTTCCATTGCTAAAAATCTTCTATTTAGCAACTCTTCCATATCCTGAACTCCAGTAGGTCTTCTTGCAATTTCTACCCATTGATACTCATGTTGAGTCATCTGTCCTCAACTACCAGCTTTTTAATAACAACATGTAGCACCCACGGGGTCTTTTCTATGCATCCCCTCATATGCACAACTTATCTCATCTGTTGGGTAGACATTACTAACTGTCATTCTGCAGAGGAGGAAACTGGGATTCAGAGAGGTTCAGCAACCTGCTGGAGGTCACAGAGCCAGTGAGTGGCTCAGGCAGAATTTAAACTCCTCCCTGACTGACTCAAAAGCCTACGCTTTTACCACCATGCCATGTTATCTATTTTTTAAACATTTAAAGACAGCAGGGGCATCCAAGTCTTTTGGTAGTGGGGCCATATCATCATGAATCTACTTGCATGTGGGCCAAGTGAATTTTTAATTGGTAACAATGGCTTGGTGAACAAGTATTTGGATGTGACTCAAATGCACATCAGAATTTGGGACCTTTATTTGTATTTATTATTTTCTGTCAGTTACTTCATAGTCTCTAAAGTTCAGGAAATTAAACAAGAACCCCTCATTTTTATGTGGTTAATTACATTCAGCTGTAATTACAATTGCTAATGTATTCCAGCCTACGAGCTTGGCATTTGAGTGCAGCATGCACACAATGATCGTGGCAGACAGGTAAATACACCCGAGAGCTCCTGTGGGCTACCTAATTAGATGAATTAGTGGTTGCTAAAGATCTCAGGTTGTCCACCTTGGAGGCAGCCGGCATGCTGGATTACCAGGTAGAGTGGGTATCAGGACTCCTTTAGTTTTCTCTTCATCAAGTTGGACATCTTTGTCTTTCCTCATAAAACACAGTTACAAAGCCCATTCTGACTATGCTTTTCTCTAGCCTGTTGACTAACATTTCTCCCCAAGCGTGGCATTTGGAATGGAACTACACACACACTCCTGCCATAATCCTATCAGCGCAGAGCAAATCACATCTCCCTTGTTATGGACAGCATGCCCCCACTCATGCCACCCTAAATAGCATCACCCTGTCTGGTGATGTCGTCATGTTGGTGGCTCGTACTGAGTTTGTATTTGGTACAAGCTCCAAATCTTCTTCGTTTATATTTCTGTGACACCGGCCCTCCCTACCTATGCCCTTGTGAGTTGGCCTTTTGGACTCAAGGATAAAACTATATTTATCAAGGATGGAAAATATGCACAATGCTCATGCCTGTGAACCTTGCTCATGCCCATGGGCCTTGGTAATATTAACACTCTTTCCTCTGAGTCTGGATCTGGCCTCAGAATCCTTCCCAACACAATGCTGTAGTTTGTCATTACCAATCATCTGGAAGAGGAAATACACAAGTACAAACTAAAGAGCCTTCCTTGCTTTTCATTGATTCATACAATTTTTTAATTTTATATTTAGTCAGTCATGGCAAAGGATAAATAGGGGCACATTAAGAACCAGAAAACTAGCATGATGGCCAAAGCAACAGAGCTTGATAGAATTAATATCACAAAGGTTTAGAGAAATAGAAAGTTGGTTGCAGCAAAAATGCAGTGGTTTTTTTATTATTTTTTAAAAAGTCATCATTTTCTTGCACATAAGGCCTTATTTTGTTATAACAGGTTATATCAGAAATGTAACCCCTCACAGAAATCAAGATTGCTGTCCCCTTTAGTGATTCACTGTCTTTCCGTTCACTGCCACTCCTCCCTGCCGCATCAAGTTGGCTTTAGATTCAGAAGAGGGAGAAGAGAAGGGAAGCGGGCACGTTGCTCTTTTTCCTCCTTTCTTACTCCAAAGACTCATGTAGCAATATGTTGGTCTTCATTTCCCTCTTCTCCAAATGAAAAAGAATCAGGAACAAAGGAGGAAATTCTGGGCTCGAAGCAGTTTATATTGGTTAGGAGAGACTGGGTCAGGTTGAAGTTTCTAGTTTTGCAAAATAGTCCTGACACTGAAACTAGTCTTCCAGGTAGTAAAGTCGCCTGGAATATCTTGTAACCCTACATGCTATTTAACTCCTAATCCTTCATTTTTGCAACGGGCACTGTGGCTCACTAGGTTCAGCAAATGAAAGCATCATTGAATTGATGAGTATATAAAAGGCATGTTGCAGATTATAAAGCAGGGCATGAATGATTTTTCTTTTAATATGCCATACTTCAGATATTTCAAATGCCTCATCCTATAGCTGGGAAGGATCTTCTTATGTACCCTTTACTTGGTACCATTCTAATGTTGAGAATATTTTCAGAGCCTGGTTTCCAAGAATTCTCAGCTTTCAGAAGTTCAGGTTGCCATCCACCTCTCCTTTCCTTTCTGGTTCTGTCCAGTGGGGCAAACACACAGCAGTAATTGCCAGAGAGGGAAGAGCCACTTTTTACCCCACAGATAGACAAGCTCCTGATACCCAAAGTAAACTCTGGTAAAGAGTTGGACTGGAGAACCTTACTTGGGCCGAATGTTGAAGGGCATGCTTCCACGATCCAGCCCAAATATAAGTCATCAGATTCATACGCTCAGCACATTAGAGAGTGAGCAAGTGAGTGGCATGGGCTGCAGAGCAGATAGAAAGTCAGGCCTATACCATCGATGTATCAGGACCATAGGCCTGCCTCACCCACCTAGTCACAGGAAGAACTAAAAGAATGATAGACCTGCCCCACCCAGGAGGCACTTACTATGTGGGAGCAGGAATGGAGGAGGCAGTGATGTGACACACTACAATGACCTCTGGCCTTTAATACTGTAATGCTGCCCTCTAGCAATTGCAACACAACGAGTGCAAGGCTCTCACCAATCAGATGAGCCACTCCCTTGGTGGAAAGTGAGTAAGGGGTAGAGATAGACCAGAAGCATCCCCTCTAGTACCCCCAAGAGAGGGGAGAGGGGACAGAGGACGTTCATGCACAAGCTGGGACCATACCACAAGCAACTGTATTCCTTCTCTCACCAGTCTCTGTTTTGAAAAGTAATGCTATTGAGCTATCCTTTGGAGTATGTCTCATTTGTGATCTAATCCAAGGATTGATGATCGGGGAAAGAAGTTTTAAGCTGGAAAGATGGTAGAATTTTGAATGAAGGAAAACATTATGGCTGGAAAACTCCCCTTGGATAATCTAAAGTCAATGCTTGCTTTATGCAAAGCACCACCTGTGCCTCCGTGCTGCTGGTGCAGATGTAGTAATTAGCCACGCTGAAATGCCAGCCACATGCCTGGAATTTAGGGAGAGCCTTCTCCCTCCCCCAGAGTGGGGGTGTGGGGATTCCAACTTAAAAACAAACATATGAGAGGCAGGTGTGGGAAGACTGGAAAATCTGTGACTACTTGGCTTGTGAAAATTGACTTTTGTTTTCAAAGCAACATTTTTGAGAAAAAGGAAACTTTTCTTAATGTGAGAATTTTTCTTTTTATATTTGTATTTTGTATTGGAATTCATTGTGGCAAAGTTTGGAATACAAAATACAAATTCAGGTTTAGAATCTGGCTTTGTCACCCATGGGTGACCTTGGCAAGTAACTTCAGCTCTTTGAACCTCAGTTTCCTCATTTTGTGTGGCAATCTGTTTCCTCGTAGCTCCTGGTTAGGGTTGTGAAGATTAAAGATAATAAAAGTAAAGTGCATGGCCCCAAAAGAATGGTGATGACAAGGATGTATTTTCTTTTAAAGACACTATTCTGCATTGGAGCTGTGTCATGGTGGGTGAATTTGTAAGCTTTGTTTGTGCATAATACTAAATCCAAGAAGATATTTGTTCCTTTATGGAGTCAGAAAAACTAAGTCAAATTTTAAAGTGGGAATTAGGAGATCATGTCCCAGATAAATCTTTCTGGTCTGTATTGATTTTCCTAGAGAATTAGATCATCCAAACATTTGCAGAGACATTGGGGACTGCATTGAAGTGCCGGATGTGGTTATTGCGACAGGATACTTCCCAAAGGGAAGTTTGAAGGCTGTTCTACTGGATGATGATATTCCTCTCAACTGGGGTGACTGGTAAGAGCAAGGCATTTGCAGGATAGGCGATACAACCAGTGAAATCCTATAACCAAGCCCCCCTTTCCTCACCATTCTTTCTAAGAATCTATTGCCATCTGAATGCTTTATGTTAGAAGAGGATTTGTATTATATCTTGGGGCATGGATGGGAATGAGTAGATCACTATATCCAGACAGGAAGGCCTGGAGAGGACAGGGTTTTGAACCAGGCCTATTTACCAGTATCCAGGGGAGAACTGGCTGAAGATTCTGGCAGAAAGTCCCGTTTAGCATCTGAAGGATATAGCTACAGACAATAGCACATAATCCTGGCAAGAAGTAGGCATTGGCTACGTCTAATTAATTTATCCAGCAAACACTATGCTGGACACTGAAGGTTATAAAAATAAATATAGTCCCTGCCTTCAATAATGTCATGGTCTGGTGGGGGAAAAATAAGCAGAGTTACAGAACAGTGATAGAGATGTGGTGGGGAGTGAGCAGCACGCGGGAATAGCACTAGCCCACAATGGGGATGAGGAATAGGCCACGAAAGGCTTCCCAGTGGAGGTGAGCTGTGAAGAGCAGGAGAAGGGAAGAAGAGAAATCATTCCAAACAGTGGGAACAACATGTGTGAGATGTAAGAAAAGATGGTCTAATCTGGGCTTGTACATGGAGTAGTATGGCCAGAGCTTAGAGTTGAGAGTGGAGGTGGGAGGTGGGAGTGGTGAGAAATGAGACCAGATTGATAAGCAGTGCCAGACCATAAAGGGCACTCTGAGCTGCCAGTGAAGTATTTAAACTAGGGAGGTGTTATGATCAGATTTTCCTTTAGAAATATCACTCTGGCATGTGGAAATCAATCTAAGTGGGAAAGATAGTTGGCAGTGAGATGTGTTATCAAGCCATTGCAGTTGTTCTGGCCAGA
>JAQZBX010014987.1:0-38014 GCA_029593785.1 Cabassous unicinctus
ACCAAGGATTGAACCCAGGACCTCGCATATGGGAAGCTGATGCTCAACCACTGGGCCACATCAGCTCTCCTGAGTTGGTATTTTTTTCATTTGCTTGCTTGTTGTTGTTTGTTTTTGTTTTTAAGATTCACCTGGAACCGAACCCGGGATCTTTCATGTGGGAAGCACGTGCTCAACTGCTTGAAGCACATCCGCTCCCCTAAATTTCATTCTCTTATAAAGGACCCCAGTAATAAGATTAAGACCCATCCTGTCTGAGGTGGGTCACACCTTAACTGAAGTAATGTCATTAGAAGGTCCTCCTTACAATGAGTTTATACCCACAGGAATGGATTAGATTCAAGAACATTTTTGAGGGGGTATATACAGCTTCAAACCACCAAAGTTAGTGTGTATAATTCCTTGCCCAATTCTCATGCACAAGATTTTTTCTAGTGTAGATACACTGAGATAAGCTCTGAAATGATGCAGAAGATGGAAAACTAAAATTCACAAGATGTACTGCTACCAGAGCTCTTGTTCTTTCTGCTTCCATCTTTAAGACTTGATTGTAAGGATTGTGCCTCACAAGATGCAATGTGTCAGTGACTATATCCTTGCCCACTTTCTGACCAGTTGTTTTATGGGTATTAAAATCTAATTGCACAACAAAACTGATTGGTGTTGAAGTATATTGTACTCTGGATGACTCAAGGAGCTACATATAGTATGAAAATGATAGCTGCTCATATTTCTTGTGTGCAAATACCTTTATTTTTTCTAGGGAAAGAAGGACAAAGATGGGGAGTAAGAAAATTTTCCTTAATGATTTCAAATGAGGCAATCAGGTGTGTGCCACTGTTAATGCACTTCAATACAGTTCTGACTCCAGCTTGAAGGTTAGGGGAAAAGCCTCCAAACTTTTGGCAAAAGGATGCCTGTTTCTCCTAATTTTCAGTATTGTAAGTCTGAATATTTTCCCTTGTTTTCACACGTATTTTTTATTAGAGAAATTGTAGATTTACATAAAATCATACAGAAAATAGAGTTCCATATACTACCCTATCAACAACTTGCAATAGTGTGGTACATTTGTTTCAATTGAAGGAATATTATTATAACTGTACTTTTAACTCTAATCCTTGGTTTACATTAGGGTTTCCTGTTTGTGTTGTACAATCCTATGGTTTATGGGACTATGAAAAAAGCTGCTTTGGTGTACGCCAGCCTGAGGAAGTTTTCAATATGAAATCCTCCAGCTCTTTCTTAGACAAAGCAACATTAGCCCAAGATTTTCATAGTGCTTTAGTGTGAGGTAGGCTGTACAATTAAGTAAGAGGAGACACTTTCTTCAGGAAAGAAATATTTTCTATCTTAATAGAGAAATGTGATTTACCAATTGTTAAAACTAAGAGTATTCAAGAATAGTCATGAATCTAAAATCAAATAACAATAACAAAATAATTTTAAACTCCTGAAAACATCTTACAGATTTCAGGATGTTGCATTACTCATATTTATTTCAATGAGTAGCTCCAAGGAGAAAAAAATAATATTTATTCAATGGTGACATTTTTGTGAAAACACACATACACATACACTCACACATGCACACACACACACACACACACACACACACACTACTATGTGGTAGCATAATTTTTAGACTGGTAAAATTGTCTTACTTTTAAAGCAAGATACACTCTAAACTATCCAGTAAGTACCCACTAGCCATATATGTCTATTTAAATTTAAATTACCTAAAATTAAAGATTCAATTTCTAAGTCAGTTATTTTACATGCTCAATAGCCAAAAGAGGCTAGCAGTTACTACATTGAAGAGCATAGGTATACACTATTTCCATCCATGCAGAAAGTTTTGGACAGTGCTGATCTAAAATAAAATACTAATTTATTATAGAGTGTTTATAAATTGCTCTGAACTATCAAATCCACATTCCCCATCTCAAATATTTTATTTTATTTTATTTTTATTTTTAAATTTATTATTTATTTATTTTCACTTTATTTTGTTTTATTTTCCATTTATTTGCCAACAACACTTAATGGAATTGTGATCTTCCTAAATATGCCATTTCAATAGAATGTTTGGAGGTTCTTGGGGTTATGTATAGTGGTTTCTTTGATATAATTCCATTCCTTAAAGAGACTATAGGGTGGGATCTTTCTCAGTTTTCCTTCCTCATGGCTAAACATACCCTGGTTCTTCAACCATTTATTAGAGGATGTAGTTTCTGCATGTAAAAATTCACCCTTAAAATATTGCACTAGAGTTAAACACAATTCTGCACTGCAGAAGTACACTGTTCAGTACAAAGTGTAGTTAATCCAGTAAACCTGGTATTATCTGCAACACAATTACTTTAAATCTAGTAATGTAGAAACATAGCAAGTTAGCTATTTGAGAAGAGCAAGAAGAGCTGGAAGGCAAAACTGAAATCTAGTCCAAATTTTATTGATTACTAGCTGTCCTCTGAGGGTTAATTTTTGTATGCCTAGAATTGGCCTGAGATATTAGTTTCCTAAAGCTGCCTTAACAAAGAACTTCATACTAGCTTAAAAATAACAGAAATCTATTCTCACAATTCTAAAGGCTAGAAATCTGAAATCAAGATGTGGAGAAGTATACAAAAATTAAGATGGATCAAAGATCTAAATATAAGAGCCAAGACCATAAAGCTCTGAGAAGATAATATAGGAAAGTATTTACAAAATCTTGTAGTAGGAAATGGTTTCATAAACTATATACCCAAAACACAGGCAATGAAAGGAAAAATAGATAAATGGGATCTACTCAAAATTAAAATTTTTGCACTTCAAAAGCATTTGTCAAGAAAGGGAAAAGGCAGCCTACTCAATGGGAGAAAATATTTGGTAACCATCTGTTCAATAAGGCCTAATATCCAGTATATATAAAGAAAGCCTAGATCTTGAAAATATAAAGACAAACAACCCATTTTAAAAATCGGATTGTGGGAAGATGGTGACAGACTAACAGGCAGAGCTGAATGCTCTCACAAAAACAGTGGAGAAAGAGCCAAAAGCTGTCTGAGGGACCTGCTTTGAGGGTCAGCAGACCAAGACAGTGCTATACAACAACCAGGAGTGTAAGGGACAGAGAGACAAAGAAGCCAAAAGGGAAAATGTGAGTTACTAAGCCCCTGTGCCATCTAGAAGGGCTACCCTCCCCCTCCCCAAGATGTTAAGCTAGAGTAAAACCCTGTCTCACTCCAGCTGACTGAGAGAGGAGCAGACATCTTTCTCCCTGTCAGCTGTTTCAAGGGAAAAGGGAGAAGAGGTCAGGGTGATTTTCTTCATTGAATTCAGCCAGTACAGCCCACTTTGAATCTCCAGTCTGGAGATACAACACAGAACACATGAAAGCCTAGACTGAGACACCTCCATAGAAAGGTGCGCTAACTGGCACTGTCTGCTTACCGGTCTGGAAATTTCATGGACAAAAGCTGTTTCCACTCTCTGTATCCAACCCCTGGGAGAAAATCTGTGCCCCACTAGTGAGTCCCTGGCCCAATTGTGAAAACTTAAGCTGAGCAATTTTAAAGACTGAGAATAAGTTGAACCAAATACCAATGATGAGCCATGAAAAAAAATAGGCAAGAGAAAGAAATAAGCCATCAGAGTAAATTCACCAATGTATTCAGATGCCTAGATATCAGCAAAAAATTACAAGCCATTCTAGGAAGCAGGAAAGATTGCCCAGCCAAAAGAACAAAGCAAATATCCTGAAAAGATACAGGATTTAAGACAATCAGTGATAATCACACAACTTTCCTAAATCACTTCAAGAATTTAAAGAAAATATGACTAAAGAAATAAAGGATATTAAGAAGACACTGGGAGAGCACTGGGAAAGCAAGAAAGAATTAGTGATTTTGAAGACAGAACATCTGAACTGGAAAAGACAGGAGAACAGAAAGAGAAGAGAATGGGAAAAAATGGAAGAGAATCTCAGGGAATTGAATGACAATGTGAAATGCACAAATATTCACAATATTGGTGTCCAAGAAGAAGAAGAGAATGGAAAAGGGACAGAAATAATATCTGAGGAAATAATGACCAAAAACTTCCCAATGCTTATGAAGGACATAAATATCAATATCCAGGAAGGACAACTCGCCCCAAACAGAATAAATCTGAATATACCTACCCCAAGAGACCTCCTATTCATAATGACAAATATCAGAGATAAAGAGAGGATTCTGAAAGCAGCAAGAGAAAAACAAAGCATCACATACAAAGGAAACTCGATATGATTAATGCCGACCTCTCATCAGAAACCATGGAGGAGAGAAGAAAGTGGTATGATGTATGTAAGGTACAGAAAGAGAAAAACTGCCAGCCAAGAATTCTGTATCTGGCAAAATTGTCCTTCAAAAATGAGGGTGAGTTCAAAATCCTCACAGAAAAACAAAAACTGATAGACTATGTTACCAAGAGACCACATTGCAAGAGATACTAAAGGGAGTGCTATAGCCTGAAATGAATAAACAAGAGTGAGAGATTTGGAGAAGAGTTTAAAAATGAAGATTATTAGGAAAGGTAAAATAAAGGATAAGAAGACAGACAGTAGAACTATATGACAACAGAGAGCTGAAAGACAAAATGGATGAAGTGAGTAATGCCTTTACAGTAATAACACTGAATGTTAAAAGGTTGAACTCCCCAATAAAAAGACATAGATTGATAAAATGGATTTTAAAAATATGAGCCATCTATATGTTTTCTACAAGAGACCCATCTCAGATGTAAGGACACAACCAGGTGAAAAGTGAGAGGCTGGAAAAAGGTATTCCATGCAAATAGTAACCAAAAAAGAGCTGGAGTAGACCAGATAAATGTAAAATAACATTACAGTATATGAACAATAATTACACAGTGCAACTGGCAAATTGTTCCTGTGATCAGTATTCTATAATTTTTTTTCATGCAAAATAGACACTTGCTTTCAGTTGAGGAGGACTGGAGGAGAGATATATTTTTGGAAACTTCATTTTTATATAACCCTTTCTTATTCATGCTCTTTAATTAAAATAATCTATCTGGATCAATAATGATTTAGCATGACTACTGTTGAACAAGATTTTGACTTTTTCTGCCTCATAAAATTATGAGTTGGCAAATTATTATCTGCTGTAATTCATTCCAATAAGATGTGAAGAATTCCCAAACAGGAATTTGATTATCTAGAAAGAATTATGGCCTAAATGGAAATTAAATAACTAAATCAATAATTTATTTCATTCTTAGAGATTATTATGCCCAATAGTTAGAGCAGTAATATAAAAATGAGAATTATGTAATAATTAATTTCTATTATATTTGAATTATTATTTACATTTGTAAAGGTTTGTTGCTATGCAACCAATTTTTTAATAATGGATTATATTAAATCTAACCTGGCCTTTCACTTTCTTTAAAATTTGTAATTTCTTTCAATCTACTTTTCTATTTATTTTACAATTTTACAATAAAAGGCTTTTTAACAGCTAAAAAAAAATTGGGCAAGAGATTTGAATAGACACTTCTCCAAAGAAGAAATACAAATAGCTAAAAAGTACATGAAAAATGCTCAACATCACTAGCTATTAGGGAAATGCAAATGAAACTACAATGCGATATTATCTTACACCTATTAGACTGGTGTCTATTAAAAAACAGAGTACAGCAAGTATTGGAGAGAATGTGGAGCAAAGGGAAGACTTATCCATTGCTGGTGGGTATGTAGAATGGTGCAGCCATTGTGGAGAAGAGTTTGGGGGTTCCTCAGGTAGCTAACTATAGAACTGCTATATGATCCAGCAATCCCACTGCTGGGTATATACCAAGAAGAATTGAAAGCAGGGACACAAACAGTTATATAAATTCCAATGTTCATAGTGGCATTATTCACTATTGCCAAAAAGTTTGAAGCAACCCAAATGTCCATCATCAGATGAATGGATAAGCAAACTGTAGTATATACACATAATGGAATATTACTTAGCTGTAAGAAGGAATGCAGTAGTAACATATGGGATAACATGGATGAATCTTGAAGACCTTATGTTGAGTGAAGTAAGCCAGTCACTGAAGGACGAATATTACATGACTTCACTGATATGACTTAAGGAAATTGAGCAGACCTATAGAGCTAGAGTCTAGAAGACAGGTTAACAGGAGAGAGAAAGGGAATAGAGTGTGGTGAGCCAATGCCCATATGGGCAAAATTTATGATAAGGTGAAAGGGTGTGGTTGGGCAGTGGGTGGGCATAAAAGTGGTGCAATGATGTGATTGAGTTTGGCGGTACTGGTCTGTGAGGGGTAGTAGAGTACAGGGGTTGGGTTTCACTATCCATGGAACTGGGGAGAGGATTGGAGGAAGGAGCAGGTGAACTGTGGGGATTTGAAGGTCTGTAGTTAAAACTACAATGGTGGGAATGTTCTTTCGGCAAATATGGCAGGGGAGGATTACTGGTGTAGGACATTGGGTGTGGGGGGATATGTGGCATAGGGCAGACCTGGGGCATGCCTCTACAGAATATCTTGTAATAGTGCGTTATCTCAGTGGGCAGAGACTCACACAATAAACAAAAGGGGGACACATGAAATACAAATGATTTTTTATGTCTAAGAGATTTCCAAGTGAGTCGGGAGGTCATTCCAGAGGTTATACTTATGCATGTCTCAGTAGGATCTCATCAATGGCCACAATAAACAGTGCCTCAAACAGCGGGGCTCCTGAGGGCTCTAGAGACATCCAGACACTATAAGCAGGGCAACAGCCACAGGAATTTGGCATCATGCCCGTTCCTTACTATGGAATTTAAGTTCCCCAGTATAACAGATTTAGACTCATTTATAGTTACCCTACACATGGCTTTTCTGCCTCTTTTATTTAAACCTATAATTAGGACTATACTTGTTAAATATACATCCCAGCAATTTAAATCTTTGGTCTCTTCAGGTGCCAGTTGAGCTCTGAATCTCAGCAGAGTTGTTACACCTACTCTCCAGTTCATTGGACTCTCCCAGCACAACTAACAAGGAGATGATGATGACAATACCCATCCCAAGGAACAGATAGTGTCTGCAATTGCAAGCAAGATAGTTCCATCTATCTGCCCCATGGGATCTAAGGTCCCTCTCAATTAGAGGTGGAGTGGGCATGACCATCCCAAAATCCTCAAAATTGGGGAATGAACAATGGACTAAAATAGACAATGGACTAAAGTAGACATTATTGTTCTATTATAGACTTATTATTCTAGCAGTGGAAGAACTTTTATAATGATATAAAGTCAGTGGCCACCAGAGGTTCTGAGGGGAGAGAGAGGGAAGAATAGGTATAGCATGGTGGCATTTTCAGGACATTGGAATTGTCCTGCATGACATTTCAATGATGTATACAGGCCATTATACATTTTGTCATAACCTATAAAATTGTGCAGGGCAGAGTATAAACTATAAATTATGGTTCATGGTTAGTAGCAATGCTTCAATATGTGTTCATCAATTGTAACAAAGGTACCACACTAATGAAAGATGCTGTTAATGGAGGAATGGGTGGCAGGGGGGAGAGGGTGGGGCATATGGGAATCCCCCTATTTTTTTTTCATGTAACAGTTGTAAAATCTAAAGCTACTTTAAAAAAAATTAAAAAAATTAATAACTCATACATATTATAATAAACTTAAGAAAAAAAAAAGCAAAAACAGAAAACAAAACAAAATGAAATGAAAAAAAAAAGACGTGGGCAAGGTCATGCTCCTTCTGAAACCATAGGGGAGAGTCCTTCCTTGCTTCTTGTAGCTTCTGGTGCCTGCTGCAGTCCTCGGGGTTCCTTGGCTTGTAGATGCCTCACTCTAGTCTCTGTCCCTGCCTTCTCAGGGCCTTCTTTCCTGTGTCTGTGTCCCTGTGCCTATTCTCCTCTTATAAGGACACTGGTCATTGGATAAAGGGCCCTCTCTACTCCACGATGACCTGAACTTAACAAGCACAACTGCAATAACTGTATTACCAAATAAGGTCCCGTTCTGTGGTACTGGGGGCTAGACTTCAATATAACTTTTGGGGGGACACAATTCAACTCATAGCAGCTATTCTACTGAAATACTGAAAGTATCTGCACTGCATTGATTTTAAGGCTATGAAGATTTAAAACACACCGAAATAGTGTTTTCAATAATCATGGGTCCAAGACACTTACGTATGTTTTGCACAATCCTGTCAGCATTGTTTATCAATAACAGTAAGATTGAAAATTTGCACCTGATCTTGCTGAGATCCCCAAAGGGCTCTTGCATTGGTACTGATAACATAGCAAGAAATATGTCTACCTGACCAGCAGGGCAGAAGTCCTAGCTCTCATCAGCCTGATTCCAAGGTGTTTCATGCACACATTGGTTGTTCCTGATCTGAAAGAAAAAGCTCATCCCAGTACAGCCTCCAGAACGACGATGGCTGAAGCTTGTCGCTAGCTTCTCTGGACCACTTGCTAAGCTTACTTTAATGCTCTTGCTATATTGTATCCTTTTCCTGCAATAAGCCATAGATTTATAGCCTTGTCATTTGGGTCCTATAAATCTTCTTTAGCAATCTAGCCCTAACTGTCACCATTATTACACTAGCTATGTAACCTTGGCAACTTTACTCAGTCTCCTGAACTGTAAAATGGCCAGGCTAACAATACTTATCTCAAAGTTTCTGTGAGGAATAAATGACACTTTGTATATAGTGATTAGCCAGGACCTGGCAAAAGTAAACACCCAATAAATCTAAACTATTGGTTTTGTGTTGGTGATGATGAGGACAGTGATGCCTCTAATGTTTTTAACCTAATTCACTATTATCACATACTTTCTTAACCCCGTGCTTATATATCTGATTTTTTAGATCCTAATTTCATATAGGCTGGAAATCTGCATTCTTTTGAAGAAGCTCTAGGCCCTCTAACTATCTATTCACCATATTTCTTCTACATTTACTAGGCAAGCCCATTCCTAGCATCTTCAAAATCAGATGAAGCGTCACTAACATTTTTTATCTTCTTTCATATTTTTTATTGGGGTTAAGTCAGCTATTTTTCACTGTCTCAGTGTTCCCTGTCTCCCTCCATGTAAGTGCACAGTTGAGTCTCTGGAAATTTGGGGAAATCTGCCAACTCAGTTCCCCCCTACAAAAACTTCCTGCTTCCTTTCCTTGATTCTATTTTCTCTGCTTCTATCTTTTACCACTACCCAAAATGAAAGCAAGAATGGCTCTATGTGCTCTTACCCTCTTACATTCAAAGGCATTTGTCTCCATACCTGTGATTTCCTAAATGCTTCTGCCCAAGAGGATCAAATTTATGATGCTCTCCTGGGTCTCTCATATCCAAGAGCAGTTTGTCAAGCTTCAGGTCATAACCCATGTATACCTCTTGATATCCTAACCACCAGTATTTATATAATATAATAGAACACAAGAATAGGACAGATTAACATAGGGAATTTCACAGTATATAACAATTAGGAAGGGTAAATATTGTTTTGGGAAGATGAAAATTTCATTTCATTTATACCGTTTATATATTTGAGTATATGTTTGTGTACACATGTATATATGTGTATGAGTGTATGTTCTCTATAGTGATGTGTGTGTTCTCTTTAGTGATGTATGATTTATGTCATACTATAGATTACAATCATCATTTGAAAAAAACTGCTCTAGGGACCCTATAGCCAAGAGGTGAAGGAAGCATTCTCCTAGATTCCATGCCATTCCTAGGCTGCTTCATTTACATCCTAGGATAAATGTCTTCCTTTATGAAGTCAGTCTGATTTTCTACTGATGTCCTGATTCCACACCATATTCATGAAGTACTTTAGCACTTCACTGACTCCATCTGTGCTCCAATTCCAGTCGTTCTTATGGGGAACATCTAATAAAAAGTTCCTTGGCAACTTTAACTTCTATGAAGTTACCTGCCAGTTTTGTCCATCTAACCATTTCCATGATCACACCATTGTTATCATTCTTGCTTTCTAGTTTTATTAAACTCATTCTTCATTCTCTAACCCAATCCCTTATTTTACAGTTCTTTTTTACTCTTATTATACATATGCTGAGACTTTAGATTGATCCACAGAACTCTTTCCTAAGTCTATCATTGTCCTCCAAACTCCTCTTCCTTCCTTTGTCAGCCTAGACTCCATGGTCATTACCTCTGTCTACCTTTTGCCAGTACCATCAACACCCTAACCCTTCTGTCTCACCTTTCTGAAAATGCTTATTCACCTTCCTATTTCCTCCTGTGCCCAAACAGTGAGTATTGCTAAGCCAAATCACAAAATCCTAACTGTGCTACCTGGAATCATTAAAATATAGCATCTTCCACCTAAGCAGTGATCTCAAGATTGAATTACAGTCTTATCACCTATTCCTGGTCAGAACCCTGGCCTTAGCACTATATGCTATCAAGACTTCTGCTCAGGGAACAATTATGTTTGATTGGTAGTGCCTAACTGGGTACTCTATGTGCTGAGGTGGATTCTGAAGCTGTAGTTGGGCTGGCTTGGGGAAAAAAGTTGATTGACTATTGATGTCTATCATGTGTGGAGGACAATGGTTTTCTTGTTCTATATTTTTCCTTTATCTACATTGACAAAGATGCCAAAACTTCCTTTTAAGTCTGTACTCCTACACTTAGAACCATTCTCTTAAGAGAAATCTCACTTTTCTTTAAGAAACAAAGCATAAACCTGAGCTCTGTCAATTCCTTATTTAGTGACTGAATGTTTAAAACTAGATGCATATATTTATTATTTGATGGAAAAAAGAGGTACCTGCCCATTCTGTGAATTGATATCCAGCTCTCTCTTCAGCCCCGTCTCCTCCAGCCTCTTAAGGAAATATTTTCTTTGAAGTAACCTCAAACATACTGTTTATTTTTTCCTTCTTTGTACTATTTTCTGCATGAGATAAATTTGTTCAAGTTTACCACATCTTTTAAAAACACTCCTTTGATCCCTATTACCCTCTGATTACCATATGGTGTCTTTCTCTTGAAAGTCTAATATATGTTCAATTGATATATCTCTAATTTAGATTATTAAATAATGTTAAATTTGTCAGATCCAAGGGACCTCTTTTCAGTTCTCGTCACTCTTGACATAGCTCGAGAATGTAGCAAAGGGAGCCCTGCAATCCCTTCTTGAGGAATACTCCGTTTGATTTCTCCAATTCCAGTGTTCTCCATGTTATCTTTTCACCTCCTCTAGTCACTCATTTTCAATATATTTTAAAGATTTCTCTTTCTCAGCCCATGCCTTAAGTATTTGTACCTGCAATGGATTCTTTCCTCAGGCTTTATTTCTCCTACATTGAAGTGGTAACCATGGATTTCTTTTTCAGCCATATTCCTGGAGTCCAAAATTTATATCCCCAGCCTACATATCTCTCCAGAGCTCCAGACTCATGGATCCAACTGCATTCTAATAATATCCATTAGTTTGAACAGTGAGAAATTTTTATTTGAGTATTTTAATCTAGAAATGTCGGTTTAACTTGGTTTAATACAAAACCTAGATGTTCTATTAGCACCTCAAATTTAACAATGGTAAGAAATATCCAGAATCTCTCACTGTCCAAATATCTATCCTTATTTTGTATCTTGGTGAATGTTACCACATATACATGTTCTCCAAGCCAGAAACCAATAATCCACCTTAAAATACTTTTATTTCCTTTACTGACCATAGACAATTGATTACTCCATTCTGTCAACTTTCCTCCTAAAGAGTTCTTTCTTACATTTTCCCCTCACCATTTCTAATGACACTGCCTTACATCAGGCTCTCTGTGCCTCCTACCGAGGTCTTCTTTCTCATGAAGATCCTTCCCCTTTGGACTTTTTCAATGCTTCCTAATCACAGGTGTCTTAGCAACCTTTATAAATTTGATTCTGCAAATCTACTATGCAAAAATTTTTCAGGATTCCTCTTTGTTTTCAGATTAAAACAAAATAATTTGCTTTGCCTGCAAAAATGTTCTTATTTGACCCATGTAATCTATTGAAACTTACTGCTTCTATTGACACAACAAAAGGTATTATTTTCTCCCACCCATACATAGCATCCTCAGTAATAGCCCTATGCCTTTACACAGTCTATTGCCTCTCCCTGGAATATACTACCTTGTGTTGAATAGAAGGACAACTTCTTTAAGTTGGTCTTAAGAGATATGTTCTCCAAAAGTTATTTTTAACTTCTGTTGTCAGATTTGAGCTACCTTAAACCTATTTTCCTCTTGGAGATTTACATCACTCTTCTGTAACAATTATAATATTTCAGCATAATTATTTAACTGCCCCTTGAGCCACCTAGAGGTATGTATAAGTGCCCGAAATCTCTCTTGGCATATGGTGGATATTCAGTTAATGTAATTTAAAAGAATAAATGAGTGATTCTCAAAGATAAAGCAGATAGAAGCTAAACAGAGATGGAGTCGTTTTTATTTTCTGTAATCTGTTAATATTTTATCATCTGCCCACAACCATGAGTTTATCTTTTCCAATTTCTAGCTGTGAAAATAGACAAGTTTTCTATTTTTATTTTTCACAATTTATAAAGCTCTAACTTTTTTATTATGATGGCAAAGGTAGCATATTTACTGAATTATTTAGTATCCAGTAAAGTCAGAAAAATGGACAAAAACATCCTGAATAGTATTTATGAACACTTAAAAATTAAGGAGAATACTTCCATTAAATTATATCTAAAGGTGATTAACACAAAGGGGAAATTAATTCATTTTAATCATGCAGTATATATATATATATACAAGTTATATATAATGCATGCTATTGATATGATATAGTTATGAAAGTAGACAGAGACTTCTGTCATGGAAAGAATTTTAGGTAAATGGTTTTTGCTTTAAATTTGCTTATTTTAAGAGCAAAACTCAGTCACGAATCAATGAGTAGTTCATGTCTTCCGATTCAGAGGGCAGCTCTCTGCTCCAAATGCAGGGCTGCCACAGGTTTCCACTTTGCCTTAATAGAGGCAACTAGGCTGTGGTGAACAGTTTGAAATGCCTGGGTGTCAAAAAGCTTTGGCTCAAAGCAGAAATGTTTCTATCCAAATAAACAATGTAGTTTGCCAGTACTTACCAGATATTACTTGTACTTTACCACAATTTGTTTTCCAATGCAAAAGGGATCCTTTCCTCATGCTTACCAAAAGGAGATAAGAGAAATGAAAATGGTTTCTGCTTTCTAGACAAAGAGTATTGATTGTTCAACAAACCAGTAAAGACGGGTAAGTACTAGATGGAAATCATAACAGCGCTATGATGATCTCTATGGACAAAAATCAATAGAACAGAAATGGTTTTATAAGAGATATACAACCTTATTATTCTAATACCTCAGGCCATAAAACTGAGCTATTTGAATGTGACATGAGGCTGAAATGACTAGGAAACCATGCTGGCCAGAATGATCACAACAATTTCTGATAGTGCCTATCTCACCAGTTCACACTCACACACACACCAAAACCAATAAGCTACAGCTACCTTGTCTTCCGTTCACTGACTCCAATTGTTTCAATTCCTGAAATTTATTTTCATCAGGACCCCTACCTTTGCTGTTTCTTCTTCCTGCGATACTCTTCTCCCAGCTCTTTCAATATCTGGTTCCTTCTCAACATTCAGGTCTCTGCTCCAAGGGCACTTCCTAAAAGATTTGCCTGACCATTCTATCTAAATAAACTCTACAGTCTACCCCGTGTCAGAGTCACTGTCTAGCCCACTACCTTCTTTGCATTTTCTTATAAGCCTGCTTTTCTCTTTGTAGATTTCGTCTTGGTTTACTTTCTGGCTCCTCTCTCAGTATAATGTTAGCTCAGTTACCCATCAAGTTCGGTAATGTCTTCCCCAGACACTGGAACTCTATTTGGAAAAGAGTGTATGCAAAATAAATATTTGTTGAATCAGTGGAATGAATAAGTGTGATGACTTATTAATACTTCCTTTTAATAATATTTTTTTCTGGTATATATATCTGTCATCTTTTCCCCATCAGACTGCAAACTTCTTGCTCACAGGGTTAAGGACAATATATGTCTTCATTGAAGGTGTCCCTTGTCCCCTTCCCCTACAGAAAGTTGTACAATGTAGCTCATCCCTTTGGATCTTTTCCGTTTTTGATTCCTAGAACAGATGTTAACTCTTCGTGGAGGAAGAGGCTTGTTGCTTACAAGTTTTTGTTGTTTTTTGTTTGCATGTGTTCGACCATTGGTAAGCTATACTTCTCTGTGGACATAGTAAAACAGATGTAAGGCATTTATACTGAGTTGCTTCACTTTCCCATCTGCTATTCCAGGAACAGTATAAAAGTAATCTTATCCAATACAAAAAATGCTCTATCAGGAGAAGATTCTTTGCATGACAGCTGGACAAAGAAATCAGGAAAAAGCCGGAAAAAAAGCTAGTCAGCAATTTTAAGCCTTTAGGGCTGCATGCTGTTCAGTTTACTAACTGGTTCTTATACTTTAGTTACTGCCTCGTTAACTACAAAAAAATAAATAAATTATCCTGGATTCAAAGACAAAACATAGCTTTTATTCCATGTGGGAAAATCCAATTATAGCTTAAAGAGTCTATGTGAGTAACACTGATATTGAAATTTAGAAGTGAACTATTAAATAACCTCACTAAAGTATTAGTAATAGATGGATCTTTTCTAGGTCTGTAGCTTTTTTTACCCATTTTCCAGGAGCATTAATTATTTATTCATAAAGTTCCTTTGTTAACTTTAAAGATGTTACCTTTTATATCAGTTTTAATTTCTAGTATGGCAAATAGTGATAGACCTACATAAACAGAAGTTCTTTGGAGTCCTCAACAACTTTTAAAAGTGTAAAGGAATTCTAACATCAAAAAGTTTGAAAACTGCTCTTCTAGAGATCTAGATAGCACTTTCAGAAATTTTCACTATGTAAGGGATAGCAATTTATATGATGAAATAAAACTATTTTATAATTATTTTATAAAATTATTACTCTTTAGATCAATCTGTACATTTTCTATATTCTCCATTCCCATCTCATTTATAAAAAGTTTTCCTAAAACAAAAATATGCCCTCTAATTCTTGAGTGTTTGTGGGTTCATAATTAAAAATTAGATGCTATGTGTATATACCTGAGAACTCAGCTGCTAAATTCTGGCTTGCCAGAAAACTTGTTAACATTGTAAACAATTTTCCCAAGTATAAATTCAGAGAAAATCAATTTACTTTCTCTTTTTTAATCTCAGACTTGGGTTGTAATTTTGCAGTACCCAATATCACACAGAAGCCTATAGTATATTCTTCCACTCCTTTTCTAACTATGCATTTCATACGTATCCTTTGGAGTTGATCTTGAAGGAAAATTAATGGGCTCCTTATTCAGTAATGCAGTGTTTCAGGTAGCAAAAGCATGACAGCTACTTAACCAATCCCTGAGTAGCCAACCAGTGAGTGTGGTATTAATGATTTTGGAGGAAGTTAACTAAGTACATCTATCACTTTGTCATGTGTGGTAAAAGAATGCATCAATCAGAGGAGAAGAGGGGACTTGTCTTTGTTTCTGTCTGTGCATACTACTCAAATCTGTTAAGAAAATCAATAGAAAAGGAGTGGGAAGCTGCATTTATGTTGATTAAATAAAATAGGTGGAAAAATAGAAGGTAAGAGGCTGGAAATATAGTGCCTAGAATAAAGCAGAAATCAGTTTCCTGAGATAGGAATCATCCCCAGGAATTTGACACTCCTGAGAGAGTTGAATAGCATTTTCTTATAAGGATGCTCTAAATGGTTGAACTATTAATTTTTTTCAAAGTGCTGTTTAACCTGACACAAGAAGAAGCTAATTACTTTTTTTTTTACTTTATTATTATTATTATTATTTAATCTCCTCCTATTTGCAATCCATGGAGATTTCCAATGAACTTCCTTCCTAATACAAAGACCGAATTTCTGCCTTTGCAGCAATATCCCTCCCATACCTTTAACTTTTAACTATTGTAATACCTCCATCTTGGCACATATTTCTATCTAGAATTTCAATAGCAAGAGCAAATAGAGAGCAAAGGCCCTAATAAGAGATGAAGGCAAAAATAAGCATTTGATGAATGACTGGTATGAATGAAGGAATTGAGGAAGCAGATAAGAGGAAAAAAGAGGCTCAAGGATACTATGTCAATCCTTACAACAATCATGGAAATTACATTATCAAAGAAAGAATATAATTTTAAAATATGGATGAAAGTTAATTAAAACTGAAAATAAAGAAAGCACTGTTACCTTTCTCATAGGACAAAACAATGATTCAGTTACCAGAAAATGAAAACTGAGCCCCACCTTCAAATAATTCCCAAGTATATACAAAATTCCAACGCAAAAGTGACAGACACTGTCATGCACACCTTAACAAAGTGGAAATGGGTGAAACATTTCTGGGAAATAATTTATAACATTTATGAAAACCCTTAAAGTTATTAATATTTTTGGCTCAATAATTCTTTTTTAAGTAATCTATATGAATTAAATATTCTGAAATTAAGTAACAGTACATGGAACCCAATAGCATAATTTATAATAAAATGCTGAAATGACTTAAATTTGCAACAGTAGAGGAATGTTTCAATAAATTATGGTACATCCATTTAAATTTTGTTTCTTGAATGGTAATACATGGAAAATGACTCATTATACAATGTTGTAAATAAAATAAACACCATACATAATCTCATGTAAAATATTCTTCCCATACTTATGAAAAAGTAGTATTTCCAGTTTCATTTGTTAAAGGAATCTTGAAAAATAATTGCATCATTGAATAAAATGGAAATTATTGGAGAAAGCATGTATGATGCTATGGAAAGAGCTCTGGAATTGTAATAATCTGAATTCAATTTTTCCCACTGTGTATCTGAAACATTTAGTGCTTATTGGATATTGCATGTGCTAAACCTCCCTTTCAATTAAGTTAGACCCTTTGGCGTCACTATGGGCCCTGAGCAAAGGACTAGAGAAAGACATTGCTTACCACGTCAAGAAGTTAAGAGCCTGTGTGCCTGCACCAACTTTCTCTTCCCTTGCCTTTGGGGGCCATGTGTTCCAGGCAGCATAATCGTTATTGAAAGAGGGGAGTCCAACCTGCATTGAACTGTGACATGGGTGAGAAATAGACACGACATGTTAAGCCACAGAATTTTCAAGGATAGCCTGTTTCTGAAGCGTGACCTAACGTATCCTGACTAAAGCATATCACTTATTATCAGTGTGGTTGAGATAGTAATTTAATATTTCCAAGCTTCTAGTTCCTTATTTGTAAATCAAGGCCTGAGAAAAATTAAATAAATCTCATAAGGTTTCTTTAAGAATTAAGGAAAATATTTCATAGAAAAATTATTGTAAAATAGTTTTGGTGAATCTGAATTTCTATCAGATTAAATAATTATATCTCATGTTTTCACTGTTTATTATAGTATTTCTCTCCCCTCAAGTACATGAACCTTTAGATTAGAGAGCAATTACTATTAATTTGATAAGAATTGCTCAGAATACAGAAACGCTAAAAAATAGGACTTGGGAGCAGATTAATTTAAGGGAAAAAAGGAACTGGGAGACAAGGTTATAAAGGATAGACATGAAAGCTGTGTGACCTCTAAAAGCAGAGTTCAGTTAGCCTCATAATAACATAAAAAATAAAATCTCATACTGTTTTATGGTTCATTTAAAAATAATCACCATATACTTTAAATGACTTAGAGACATGACTTTGTTTTTTGTCAAAGTTATTAAATAAATCAACTCACTAAATATCATACATAAAAAATAACAGAGCTTATTTTCCAAGGAAAAATAAATTGTATGTAGAGTGTAGGGTGGTAGCAGTGGGAATTAGGAATTAAAATTAGTTTAAAGAACACAAGGAAGAGATGGGGAATTATATGGTTTAGATAGAGAAAAACCACCACCACCACCACCACCAGTGCCACAGAATTCATTACCACACTCTTGCAAGCTGGCCCATACTGTGTTAAAAGTATGTTTTTCTCTGGGGTTATAAACTCCATTTACAGGAATTATGATATAACTTTGAAACTATCTGTATTAGCTCAAGTTTTTCCCTTTCCCTAAACTCCACCACATAAAGTAGCAAACCCCTGGTTGGTTAAGCAAGCACTAAAATTTTGAAAACAAAATAAATCCATCTGTAAGATTTCCAAGATTCCAACAATAATCCCAATGGGAAAATATACTGATCCAAACACTTTGGTACTGCATCGCAAGGCACTGAATAGAAAAGTCAATAAAAGCGTCGGAGCACAGAGAGGCAAGCTGTAGTCAATATCAGATTTTGAAGGGAGCTATCAGATAAAAATCATTTAGACTTACTGAAATTTATTTCCCAATATTTGGGATTTAGAGTGCATGGAATTCAGAGGATATGTTCAATCTTATTTTAAATCTTTTTTGCTTTATCTTCTCCTTAACCTTCTTCATCCATTATAATAATCTACTGTTATTGTATCCACTTCAAGAAAATATTTGCCAGTCTGAATTATAATGGGCTACTTCATAACATACCAAAGATTATTAATAGAAAAGAAATTCAGTATCACCTAATTCATGTATTGATCTCTATTCAGTATTAAATTAACCATTTTATCTTAGAGAAAAAGAGTGAGGGATAACCAGAGATCATTTAGTGTTTTACCGTTCACTTTATATTCCTGAAAAATGTAAAGCTTCTCAAAATCTGGCCAAAAAAGATGTTCTAGTTAAGCCCCACCATGTATAGAAGGCAATGCTAGCTGAGCCATAGGGCCCAGCCCTTCACATACTAGGATGACGGTAGGCTATGGCCATTGGAATCAGATTGGAATTTACATCCTGGCTTTGCCAAGAACACACTGTGCTCCATTTAGCAAGCCCCTTATTACTTGCGAAATGGGCATGATGTTGAAACTGGTTGCTCTGAAGCACAGCTCTTGAGTTATTATGAATAATCTAGAGTGATTGTTATTATCAAGAGATGGACAATTTTTCTCTCAATCATTTTCCTCTCAATGTAGAACATCATTTCTGTAGAGGTTAGCTTTCCCTGCCTCCAAAATTTCATTTAGCTCGGATCTGTAATGTGTAAATCATAGATTGGATTCAAGTAAAGCCATGGAGATTTTCATTCATTTAGCCATTCCCTCATTCATTCAACAGTGTTAGAATGTAACCTCTTGCCCACTGAGTTCATATGTCCTCAGACACTAGATGCCCCGCTCCGGCCCTTGCTAATCACCATCCCCGCAAGGCCACTGGACATTCCTTTCCCACCATGGCAGGCAGTTCCCAGGACAGCGCACCCCACCCTGAAATAGCTAACTGGGTACTTTCCCACCTTATACCTTTGCACCACATCTATGCTCCCTTTCTAAAAATCCACCCAGTTCCTCCAGATCAAAAGGAGCATTCCCAACCTGAGCGGGCCCACTGAAGTCTCTGTTCAGACCCCCGCCATGCTGGCGACCTCATAAACTGCCTGAATCGTGGGCTGTCCCTGAGCCTCATTAACATGGGATCTAACAAACAGTAATTTTTGAAAGCACCATATTGTAGAAGTACAAACATGCAAAAGTACTCACCCCAAGTAGTTTATATATATGACATGACAAGCCAAAAACACAGTAGAACAGCTAAGAATTAAGGTAAAATTAATCTATTCTAGGAATGCCAACTAGGGAGGAATCAGAACTAGCTGGAGTCAGGTGCTAAGAGAGGTTTCCTGGGGAAGGTGAATCTTGAGCTTAGGAAAGTGATGGGTAGAAGAGAAAATAAATGTGTCTTTCTTACTAGAACAGTTTATGAATAGCATATTGAATTTCCTCTTTCTATAAATTGTTGAGTAGAGATAGTGGATTTTACCCATCCTTGTGACTTCTCTAGGTACAAAGAAAAATTTGGGGCCTGCACTATTTGAGCTGATTCAACACCAGCAATTGCTCCACACTGAATTAAAAACTAAATACTTGAGCAGAAATTAAATGTGAAGGTTGTAAAGAATACTGTCAAGAGATAAAGCCCTCCTGCCACTTCGACCCTTCTGCCCCTCAATGACCGCTTCTTTTCCCTTTTGCATTTTTATTGTTCTTTGGGGATGTAGAATGAACAAAAACAGCAAACGTTGGAAAGTCGCAAAAGTTTTAGCACATCCCATGGGTCTTACAATAATTATTTCTATTTTATAGCTCCTGTCTCTCTTTTAAAGTATAATCAAGGGATCCACTCAATGGATGCTTAAAGTCTACCTTATTTGTGCCTCAATAATTATGCTGTAGGAATAGGCTTACAGAAATGTGAGGAAACTACGTAACATCCAGAACAAGTCAAAATTGCTTGGTTGTTTTTTTGTTTTGTTTTGTTTTGTTTTTCTCTTCTTGGTAACCAAAGGCACTGTATGTTAGTTATCTCTGGGTGAAATGGTTCTATCAGTGACATACAGTTTGGCCTTGACCCAGATATGGGCACCCAGACACTTTACTGTTTTGTGTTATTAAGATTTAATATCCTCAACCTTCCTTAGCTTGGATTTTTAATATGTGTGGCTGTTTTGTGGTGGTGTTTTTTTAATGAAAATTTTTTCATGGTGCTACCCTTGTATGGAAAGGAAAAGCTGATTAAGTATATATCTAGGGTGATGATCTGATAAGTTAAGTAACTTATGTGAAGGTCTTATAGCTAATAAATTTAACATTAGTTATTCAAATTGGGCCCAGATCTCTCTGCTTTCAAACCCATCCCTTAATGATCATGCTGTTTTGCTTTTCTTGATAAACTCATAATGAGGCTGTACCAGAGTTAAACAATTAGATTGCCTTAAATTGCATGAATGTGAAGTAACACTGCAATGAGTACATGTAGCATTTGACCATCCCCTGATAATACCCTTGTAACCCTGATATTGAATACTTATTGGCAGGCCAATTGGATGAGTAGAAGACACAGAATTATAGGATTTGAGTGTGGGAGGTCAAAGTCACCTTAGAGATCTTCTAGTCAAATTCTCATTT
This sequence comes from Cabassous unicinctus, assembly GCA_029593785.1. Lineage (NCBI taxonomy): Eukaryota > Metazoa > Chordata > Mammalia > Cingulata > Chlamyphoridae > Cabassous > Cabassous unicinctus. Next base: position 21,098 of record JAQZBX010014987.1, read on the forward strand.
TACAAACAAGTAATTTGAATGCAAGTAGTAAAATGATTTCTCCAGGGTCTCACAGTCAATTAATGGAAGTCATATTCCAGTCCAGTCAAGTACAATAACGTCAAAAAGAATAAAACTTTTAGGAATAAATTGAACAAAAGTGCAGTTGTGCACTCCCAACTACAAAATGTCATTGAAAGAAATCAAAGATCTGAATAAAGAAAAAGAGATCCTTGTTTGTGCACTGGTTAAAATGTCAATACTCCCCAAATTGATGCCTTGAGGAAGAAAAATTAAAACAGTGATTTCAGGAAAAAAAGAAAGAAAAGTTATATTTGTGTTTTGATTTCATTTAAAACTGGTTTTTAATAATCCAAAAGAAGAAAAAAATGAATGGATTGTGATTAATTCCATTTTTCCCACCTGTTTCACCCCAAACCACCCCAAACTTCTAGCAGATTCCTTTATACCAGTGGCTTCTCATTAAAGTCTGTTAAATGACTGTGAACATCTAAATTCAGAGACTACAAAATGGAAAATGTGATTGTTTTCTTTCTAAAATGATTCTTCACATTAATAGACGGCTCACACCCTGAATCCCTTTCACGGTCATCTCATGTGCTGTTCTGTAACAAGCAGAAACCAGGGGTACTGAGAGATAATCCTTGGGGCTCTAGCAAGGCCAGAGAAGCATTTCCTCTGATAACTGCATTGCACCCCTAAACTGAACTTTGCACAAACTGTGAGTGTGTAGGAGTCACTCACACTTGAGTCTGAAAGGTAGAGTGCAGTTGATGAGGAACTTTTTTACTCTTTCTAGTCATTTGCTGCAGAATGGGGAGCTCTCTTCAAAAAGAAGGTAGAGGGGGCCTAGATTTTTAACATATACCGTGAGCACTTGAGCTGTACAGAAGAGGATTTTCTTTTTTCTTCTTCTTTTTTTGTGCTAAACTTAGTGTTATAAAACTGTCTTCAAAGTTTGAAAGATAAGGTTTGGATATATGTCATGTTAACATTGTTCAACATTTACAGTTTTTTGTGTTAAAACTGAAAATGCCTTTTTCCACTTGGATACATTTTTAAAATTGATTTTCTGTCCAAATGTTCTAGAAATATTCATCCACATACTGAAATATATGCCATAACTTTACATCAGGATGATGAGAAGCCCAAGTAAATGACAAGACAATGAAAATGGAAATGTTATTAATTTGAATTTAGTATGTTTTGAATGTAATGTGATTATATCAAGTCTTTCAATGTGATAGCTATTGAAGATTGGTCTTGACAAAGCTGGAAATTTCTTGCAATCCAGTAACTATTTATTTAACAATTTTTCCAGTTTTTATATGTGGTTATGCTGGGAACTATGGCATGATACACACATGGAATTTATTTATTGTCCTACAAAATAGTCATAATACACCACATAAATGCATGATTTTATAGTGTGCAGTGATATAGTGTGAAGGTACAAAAGTATTACAGACGTGAATAAATGATAAAATAGAAATTATCAAAGATAAAGAATCACATGGATAATCTAATTTGCTGTAGGCAAAGATCCTTGAAGAAGGTTGAGTTAGAAATGTACCTGGGAAGATAAGTAGAATTTAAATGGATGGAGTGAATAAAGCAGCAGGAGACTAGAGCTAAGGAGGTTACAAAAAAAAGGAGAATTATTTTAAAAATGTATTAACATCTCCAAATCAATTCATATAATGCTTCATATCAACAGAAAATGGACAAAATTTACATTATCATTTCAATAGATGCAGAAAAAGCGTTTGTTAAAATGTAATACCATTTCATGATAAAAACACCCAACAAACTGAATAAAGGGAACTTCCTCAATCTGATGAAAGACATCTAAGAAACCTGTAGCTAACACCACACTAAGTGGTGGAAGACTGAAAGCTTTTTCTCTAAGATCATGAGCAAGATAAATATGTTGACTCACGCCACTTCTATTCAAAGGTTCTAGCCAGCAAAATTATGCAGTAAAAACAAATGAGGCATCCATAATAGAAAGGATGCAATGAACTCTATTTGCAGAGACATGATCTTGTCTATAGAAAATCCCAAGGAATCTATTTTAAAAACATTAAAATTAATTAATAAGGTTGGCATGTTTTCAGGATAAAAGATCAATATACAAAAATCTATTGTATTTCTATACACTGCCAATGAACAATCCAAAAATAAAACTAGGAAAACAATTCCATTTACAATAAAATCAAAAAGAATAAAATACTTAGGAATAAACTTAACAGGAGCACGAGGCTTGTAAACTGAAAACTACAAAACAACACTGAAAGAATTAAAGAAGATCTAAATAATGAGAAAGACCTCCCATGTTTGTGTACTTATTAAAATAAGCTTCAAATTGATCTACTGATTCAATAATATTTCTATCAAAACACAGTTGGCTTTTTTTTTTCAGAATTTGACAAGCTGATTCTAAAACTCAGAAGGAAATGCAAACCATCAATTTCTGGTTTCTTTGTGTCCAGGGATTCAGTTTTCAGCTTAGCCTTTTCCTCTTGCATTTTACTATAAGCTGCAAGCAGAAGCCAGGCCACACTTTCCACACTTAGTTCAAAAATCTTCTCAGCTAAATATCCAAGCTCATCACTTTCAAATTCCACCTTCCATCTGACATCAGAACACAATTTTCAAAGTACTCTGCCACTCTAAAACAAGGATCGCCTTTTTTTCCAGTTTACAATGACACACTCTTCACTTCTATCTAAGTCCTCATTGGAAGTACCTTTAGCATCCACATTTCTACCAAGTCTCTTAAAAGCAATCTAGGCCTTTTCTGTCAGCATCTAACATTTTCTTCCAGAATCGTCCACTTACCCATTTATAAAACCCTTTTTAACAATTTTGGTATTTACATAGCAGCACCCCACTTTCCTGGTACCAAAATCTGCTTCAGTTTTCTGAAAGCTGCCACAAACAACACACCAGAAATGGGATGGCTTTTACAATGCGGATTTATTAGGTTGCAAGTTTACAGTTCTGAGGCCGTGAAAGTGTCCAAATCAAGACTTTATCAGGCGATGCTTTCTCCCCAAAGACCAGCACATGGAGGCATCTGCTGGCCTCTCCCTTCTCTTATGGGTTTCATTGCTTCAGCTTCAGGCTTCCTCTCTCCCAGTTTCCATTGATTCACTTCTTGCTCTCTTGGCTTTCTACCCCTGCTCCTGTGGCTTTTTCTCTGTATGTCTCTTCATATTCATCCTGTTTATAAAGGAATCCAGGAAGAGGATTAAGACCCATCCTGGGTCACACCCTACTGAAGTAATCTAATCAAAACATCCCACCTACAAAGGTTCATACCCACAGGAATATATTAGCCCTAAAGACATGATTTTCTGGGATCCATTCAGCTTTAAACTGTCACAGCAAGGGACTCGGAATTACCAATACAATTTTGGGAAAAAAAGAACAGAGTAGGTGTACTCACATGTCCCTTGAGAATACACTACAAAGATAAAATATACAAGGCAATGTGCTCTGACATGAGGATAGACTCTTAGACCAGGGGAATAGATTGAGAGTCCAGAAATAAACCCGAACATTTACAGTCAGCTTTGATTTTTGACAAAGGAGCCAAGACAGTTCAAGGTTGGAGGGGGCTGTGAGAGAGGAGGAGGAATAATATTTTCAACAAATGGTCCTGGACCAGATATTCACATGCATAAAAATGAAGGTGGTTCCCTCCTGGGAGCCTTCCCTGCCACCTGGGTTACCAGTGATTACAGGTGTGGAGCATGTTGCTGTGTCCTTCCAGCAGAGATCTGAAGGAGTCAGCTAAGGGAAAAGGATGCAGCAGCATGTGCCCAGCCCCTGAATTGGGAAACACTTCACATAATCATGGGGATGAGATCCTCAGAATAGCTAGAGTTTAGAGAGCAATGAGTGCAGTGACAGTGAGGGGCGCTTGAAGCAGGTAGGAGCCCAAACCCATGTGGCTATGCTAAGGGACTTAAAGTAAATCAAGAGAAAGGAAGAGAAGAAACACAAAGAGGAAGGAGAAAAAAGAGAATTGAACAGTGAATTTCCTGAATTGGCCGTTTGGCAGCTGAAAATCACCAGGATGGGATTTCAGCCAATTAAATATACTCAGGCCATCCTAACCAGCCAGAGATAGTGAAACAACTGCTCAGCTCTCCTGCACCTCCCCCAACCAGCTCACTTTTAGGTCCTCTCCCCATGTCAGACTCAGGTGCCAGGTAGAGAGCTTCAGAGATGAGTGATTTGCCCCAAATACCAGCAGCAAAATTGCCCTTTTCCCTGGCAGCAAGTGATCCACTGAAGATTAAAAAGAAAAAAAAAGAAATTGAAATTGCACCCCTTCCTTTTACCATACACAAACATAAACTCAAACTGGAAGAAGAGCTTTAAGCAAAAGTTAAAACTGTAAAATTCCCAGCAGAAAACAGAAGTAAAGCTGGATGAACTTAAGTTCGGCAATGATTTCTTAGCACAAGTGATGAAAGACAAAATTGGAAGATGGACTTCATAAAAATTAAAAACTTTTATGCTTCAAAGGACATTATCAAGAAAATGAAAGGACAATCCACAGACCAGGAGAAAATATTTGCAAGTCATGTATCTGATTAGGGTCTTGTGTTGAGAATTTATAAAACACTCTTCATTCAATAATAAAAAGACAAACCAATAAAATGGTCAAAGAATTTGACTAGACATTTTTCAAAAGAAGATATATGAATAGCCAATACACACATTAAATTATTCTCAACATCACTAATCTTAGGGAATGTAAATGAAAACCATTCTGTGATACCACTTCACCTAAAAAATAAAATAAAAATAGTACTCAGTAATAGGGATGGTTTCTATATCATTAGCTGCTACTATGAGCTCTATTACAATGAAGCCTGAACTACCCCAATAGATTTAACAAAATGAAAGTCATAGTGGATTCTAGGAAGTTCTATTTCTTTGAATTTCCTGGAACAGAAGACTGATTGGAATGGGTTGAAGAAATGAGGACAACTGGTAAAAATTACTCTGGTTGTGAAAGAAGAGAGATAAAGAAGTGACCTCAAAGGAATTATTTTTGTGATCTTAAAGATAGAAGACCCTTGAGCATATATAAACCTTAATGAGAAAGTTCCAATAGAGAGAAACAGATCAGAGATACACCATTAGGTAGAGTTTCTGAAATCAAGGAAGATAAGCAGGAGAGAAAAGAGAGAGGATGGGAGAGAAACAAATATATGTGTGGTTTGACATTAAGAATTTTAATAACTCTCCATTTAAGGGCTTCTATTTCATTTAAGAGAAAGTTAACATCACATACCAAAAATGAAGATGGAAGTGACAGAGTTAGAGATTTGAGAAATGTCAAATAGAATTAGTCGCTGGAGAGAAACACTAGGAATTCCAGGCAATACTGAGGGTCCCTCCAATAAAGCACAGTGACTCTCAGTTCATAAGGGTATGATTGTGAGTTTTTCCAGCACTGCTCATCTGCTCAGGTGCAGGCAAAGAAAAGTAAGGTGGTTTGGTTTATCCAAAGAGGAAATACTATAAGATAGAAGTGAGGAAAGCAGAAAGTAACAAGGGACATTAGGTTTCTGTTAAGATATATTGAAATGTCAAGCCATAGATTTAAAAGTGCATGGTGAGCACAATGAAGATGGGAGGAGATCAACATGAATAAAGAAGGTAGAGGTGTCGCTGGTCATAATGAAGCAGAAGAGTTATCTTAGGAAGTGGACAGCAAGCTGGAAGCATGGGAGATGGTAATAAGGGAGCACAGGGCAATTCTTATCACAAAAACCTCAAATGTCGTGGGTTTAACATCAAAGGATCCTGCCGCCCCTCTGCTCCCTCATTTTTAAACTCTGATTTTTCCCTCCTTTTCATACTTGTCCTACCTTCTTGCTCTATTTGCTCTGTTGTCCACAGTGATGGTTATGCTACTTTGTCAGCTCGGCCAGGAAATTGTGCCCAGATTTTGGTCAAGCAAGCACTGGGCTAATATAAATATAAGGACATTTATGGGCTTTAGTCCTCAGTGAGTTTACTGCATAAATGCAGTAAACTACAATCTACGATCAACCTGGGACATTGCTGTCAGCAATGAGTGAAGTTTTATCCAATCACTTGAATGTCTTAAAAGGGGAAGTGATTTCAGCATTCAGAGAGAATTTCCCAGCTGGTCTTTGGACAGCCAATGTCTCCTGGAAACTCATCAAGGACCTTCACTGGACTTTCATCGGAGCCCCTGGTTTGCAGCCTCCCTGCAGAACCTGGACTTGTGCATCCCCACAGTCACGTGAGAGAATCTTATAAATCTCATACTATTTACTGTTATCTTCTGTTACTTCTGTTTCTCAAAAGAACCCTACCTACACTGCTGCTATTGGGGAGAAACAGAAATTACATATTGCTAATATATAAGAAGGAAACTATAATTGGAAGCACAGTGAGAAGGAAGCCTTTTCTATAGCAATCTAGAAGCAGATGGGCTGATAGAACTTCATTTGTGTCTTTGTATGCCTTAGCCTGCATTAAGTGCTATAAACTGACAGCATGGGTCTTATGGGCTAAATTTTACAGGCTGAGACTTACAGGCTGAGAAATAAAAAGATGAATCACAGAAAATCAAATCACCATTCACTGAAGATTGCCAATGAAATCAACAATACCATTTATTGAAAGTCAAATGTGTCCAATCATTTTCACAACTTTAATTCATCTTGTTTAATACTCACAATATTCCTAAAAGGTAGATATTATCTTTCCTATTTTACCACAAAGACACTGAGGGCCAAAGTAGTTCAGATTACTCAACTACTGGCAAAACTTGTCTTTAAATCCAGTTCTATTAGACTCCAAACCTTATCCTCTTTTTACTGTGCTGCACTATAAGTCACACGGAAAATTGTATAACTCAGACATCTTTATATTTGTGTGTATGTATATTTGCCTAAGAGATAAGCAAACTACTTATTACCTTTTATTCATTTTTTACATTTGAGGAGAAAGAGGGACAAAGAGGTTGCCAGAAGTATCAATCAATATTTTACTATCTCTCTCCAAACATGAGAGAGTTGGATTGAAAATCTTTATCACATATTTTGAATGGCTTTATTCTTGAAATTGTATAAGTAAAATATCTGTCCAGTAACATACTATTACATATTTGAGGAAGAGAAATAAGTTAATACAGAGATTTGGCCAGAGATATGCAGTCCAAGAATGCAAAGTATCACTGCAGAAACCACGGAATAAATTACACTTGTAAGAAAATGAGTGCATGAACAGTCTTTGCTTTAAATTTGTACTTATGCCAACCCCTACATTTTCTTAAACTCTCTTCAGATTTGTTTAATTTTTAAAATGTGCTCTTCCAAGAATTGCTTCAGGGAGAAATGACTAATAAAGTCATTAAAAAGAGATTCCTCGTGATATTGCAATTTATAGTGCATGTTTTACAAAGCCAGCTATAAAATTTTAAGATGCCACCTTAAAATCTGAAAACTGTAGGACTCACACCAGCTACTGAGAGACAAAAATATTGGCTTTCCAGATGTCGACAGACAAGACCTTCCTTAGATGAGGTCATGCCCATAAATGCCTAAACCTTGTCTCCTTATTGGTAGATTTCAAGTTATATCAGTAAGAACACATTGGCTAATCTCTAATTTGGAGACTGCAGTTTAGAGCAATGATTTCTAATATAGTGAGAACTGCAAACAGAGCGTTTTAGGGCAGCGTCAGCATCCTCAGGAATAGGTTAGTGGCCAGTGCAATCTAGCTTGCTATGTATTGTGTGATTCAGTTATTTGAGTAAACCTTATGTCATCACCCACAAGAAAACAGTAAATCAAATGATTAATTTTTCCAAAGAAGTGTAAGGGAAGTGCAAAGGGACAACTGAGCTCAGTCAACCTCAAACACTTAGAGAAATGTAACTTTTAAAAATTATCATTGAATAAGTCATATATTGAAAAATAACACAATTATTAAATCAACCAACATTTCAATCTGTAATATGTATACATACTTTTTTCTCTAGTAAATTAAAATACTTTTAGGAAATATGTAGGATACATATCACAGATGAACTAGTTGTATAATGTTATGTCCCATATTACCTGACCATCTCTTCCCCTAAGATATAACCCCAATAAAGCAATTGATGGTACGCAGTCTTTTCATGGACTATTACTTCTAATATCTATCCAATCTCTGGACATTATCCAAAAATGTATCATGTCATAGAGTAGCTGGTATATCTGGCTCCACTAGTTTGGAATATAAAACAATGTCATCCAATATTGACAACCTAAAGGATCAAAATTCTGATCTCCTTCTACACAGTTTAGGAAGAAATACAGCTGTTCTTTTACTCTCACAACATGACTCCTTTTCTCAGTATATAGTCCTGGCAAAAATTACTGCCTATTAGTTGCAAGTGGAACTCAAGAATTCTACTTCATAATAAAAACTTTCAGGAAACTAGGAATAGGAGGGAACTTCCTTCATTTGATAACATGTGTCCACAGAAAGCACAGGTTTAACCCAAATTCTTAAGGGTAAAACACGGAATATTTTACCCTAAGATTGGGAAAATAAGGCTATCCACTCTTACCACTCCAGTTCAGCATTGTGCAGGAAGTACTACCCAGTGCAATGAAGGTGTCATGATTCCTCTGTAAGAAATTCCGAGGGCTCTACAAAAAGTTCCAAGAGCTAATAAGTGAGTTCACCAAATTTGCAGGACATGAGGACAAAATTTATATACATATAAACCCCACAAAACACTTAGGTTTAATTCTAATAAAGCATGTGTGGGTCCTGTCAGCTGAAAACTACGAAATGCTGATAAAAGAAATTAAAGACCTAAATTAGAAGAGAGACATACTGTGTTCCTGGATGGGAAGACTTAATATAGACAAGATTTTCCCCAAATTGAGCTATAGATTTACATAATTCTAAACAAAATCCCAGCAGTAATTTTTGTACAGATATTAAAACTGATTGTAAAATTTATATGGCAAGGCAAAGGGAGTAGAAAGCTGCAACAATTTTTAAAAGAAAAATAAAATTGGAGGATTCATATTTCCAAGTTTTAAGATTTATTATAAAACTCCAGTAAACAAGACAGTGGTACTAAAGAAGGGAAAGCACATAGATCAGGAACAGAATAGGGATTCCAGAAATAGATCCACACAAATATGCTTTACAAAGGTCATTCAGGGGAGGAATGATGGTCTTTTCAACAAATGATATTTGAACAGTGGGGCACCTAAATGCAACAACAAAAAGTGAACCTAATATACAAGAAGTAACTCAGAGACATCACAGATCTACATGTAAAATATCAAACTATAAAACTTTAGAATATATCATAGGGGAAAATCTGTGTGGTCTTAAGTTTAGCAGAGCTCCCATAAATGACAAAGAAAGCATGATCCATTAAAGAAAAAGCTGCTATATTGGACTTTATCAAAAATTGATTTAAAAGTTTGCTGTACAAAAGATTCTCTTAGGAGAATATAAAGACAAGCTATAGACTGGGAGAAAATATTTGCAAATCACATATTCAACAGAGGACTGGTATCAGGAATATATAAAGGATTCTCCCCAAATCTCAACAGTAAGAAAATAAACAACCCAATTAAAAATTTGCAAAATATTTGAAAAGTTACTTTACCAAAGAGAATGCACTGGTGGCAAATGAGGATGTTAAACGACATTCAGCATCATTAGCCACTGGAGAGATGAAACTTTAAAGCACAATAATATACCCAAACTCACCTATTTCGAATGGGAAAAAAAATCCCTGAAAATTTCAAATGCTGAAAATAAAACAGGGTATCAAGTATTCTCACACATTTCTAATGGGTGTCTAAGACAGTATAGCTCATCTGGGAGACAGTTTGGAATTTTTTTATGAAATTAATTCTACTCCTCGATACCCTAGAAATGACTGCATATTTACACAAAACCTCTACATGTAGCAGCACTATTCATAATAGCTGAAAACCAGAAATAACCAAAATGTCCTTCCAATGGGTGAATAAATAGACAAAATATGGTATATATTCCTACAATGGAATACTATTAGGCAAGAAGAATGAAGCAAACATTGACATGTGCAGTCACGTGGATGAATCTCAAAAGCATCATGCCGAGTGAAAGAAACTAGTCTCAGAAGATTACAAAATGTTGCCAGGGGTTCAGAAGGGTGGGGGGGGGATACGAGTGAATAGGTGGAACATAGGACATTTTTAGGGCAGTGAAATTGTTCTGTATGATACTCCAATGATGGACACATGACATTATACATTTGTCAAAGCCTATTAAATGGTACAACACAGAGTATAAATCATAATGTAAACTATTGACTTTGGTTAGTAGCAATTCTTCAATATTGGTTCATCAATTGTAACAAATGTACCACACTAATATTAGATGTTAATAATAGGGAAAACTGTGTGGGGGGGTGTGGGGGGATTATATGGGAATTCCTATACATTTGGCATAATTTTTCTGTAAATCTAAAACTTCTCTAAAAAGAAAGTTTATTGGGAAGTGGGTGTGGCTCAATCGATAGAGCTCCCGTCTACCATATGGGAGGCCCCGGGTTCACTTCCCGGGGCCTCCTTGTGAGGGCAGGCCGGCCCGTGCGGCCCGGTGGGCTGATGCAGCAAGACCTCACAACAGGAAGCGGGTGTGGCTCAATCGATAGAGCCCCCGTTTACCATGTGTGAGGCCCTGGGTTAGCTTCCCGGGGCCTCCTTGTGAGGGCAGGCCAGCCCGCGCGGCACGGTGGGCTGATGCCGCGAGACCTCGCAGCAAGGGGAAGATAAGCAGACACGGAGAAAACACACAGCAAATGGACACAGCAAGCACAAGCAGCAAGGGGGGGGATAAATAAATAAATAAATAAATCTTTAAAAAATAAAAAAACAAAAAGAAAATTTATTATTACCAAAAAAAAAAAAAAGATTACAGAATGTGTGATTCCAAATACCTGACATTCTGGAAAGGCAAAAATATAGCAATGGAGAGTAGATCAGCGGATGTCACAGGTTAGGCAATGAGAAGGGTTTGCCCATAAAGGGGCAGCTTCAGTGAGGTTTTGATGAGATAGAACTGTTCAGTACCCTAATTGTGATGATGATTATATGAGTCTATACCTGTCTTAAAGTCCAAAAATACAGCAATAAGAAGAAGAAGAATGATGTCAATGATAATAAGCAATTTATAAAAATTTAAAAAAAAAGAGTGAGAGAAATACTGTGCCAACACATTTATATCCTTAAAAGCCAAGAAAACATTCTTTGGTTTCAGTTTTTTTGTATTCACAAAGTACAGTAGTTGAGTACTAAGAAAAATGGCTTCAAGTAAAGGAATAAAGGGAAAACAAAAGAATACCCTTTCAGTAGTATCTGGCAGATGCCCAGAATTCTGGTGGCCCAGAAACTTGAGCCCCAAGGTGGTGTTATGTTATAGTGAAACAGCCTTTACTCTGGCCATCATGACAATGCCTTCTAAGTCCTGTAAAGATGACTTGCCTTGACAATAGTGTCATTGCCGCATCCAGAGTTGAGATGCTATGTGCTGGAATTCTGCACATAGGTCCAAGCCTAGCCAACAGCCCCTGTCTGAGACGCCCTATTCACTATTGCCAAAAGATGGAAACAACTCAAGTGTCCATCAACCAATGAATGGAAAAAACAAAATGTGGTATACTTATCTGATGGAATACTATGTTGTGGTAAGAAGAAATGAAATTGGGACACATATAACAACATGGATGAACCTTGAGGACATCATGCTGAGTGAAACATAACCAGACACAAAAAGACAGATACTCTATGATCTCACCAACATGAACTAAATAGGAAGAGCAAATACATGGAGTTAAAATCTAGAGTATTAGTTACTAGGAGATAGAATGAGGGCTGAAAAGGGTTACTGATGCTTAAATTATGTAGAATTTTAAATTAGTTTGATTGTAAAAGGATGGAAATGATAGAGTTGATGGTAACACAGTATAGTTAGTATAACTAACACAGCTGGTTTATAAATGTGATTGTGGCTGAAAGGGATAGTCCAGGGAAATAAATGTCAATTGAAAGTAAGCTAGAGAATAACCTAGGGACTGAATAACATAGTGAACACAGTTGTGGGTGAGGATTCAGTTAATAGTACCAACACAAGAATGTTCTTCTATGAACTAGAACAAATATACATCACTATTACAAGGTGGTAAGAGTCTGGTGATAGAAGAGAAAACTACAATTAACGTAACTTATGGACTACAGCTGACAGCAATATTGTAATAGTCATGCATCAAGTCAAAGATGATACTATATCAATGTTAATGATCAATAGTAGGGGGCATTGGATTTTTTCTTTTGGACTAAGGAAAAACTTCAAAAATTTGCTGAGGCGATGACTGCACAACTCTGTGATAAAAATGAGAGCCACTGAGTGTACCCTTTGGATAGATGATACAATCATGGGACTGTGAACCATGTGGTAGATGATAGACTATGGTTAACAGTAGAAATTTGAGAGTGTTTTCTCATGAAGTGTAACAAATGTAAAATAAAAAAATACACCAAATGTAAGCTATGGATCATAGTTTTCATGATGTTCTTTCATAATCTGTAACAAATGTCCCACAACAATGAAAGATATTGGTGGAGGAGAGATGTACAGGAATTCTACACATTAAGCATGACTGTTCTATAAGCTCACAACTTCTCTAACAAAAAGTAAAATAAAAAAAACCTCACAGAATTCCTTTCTGTCATCTTCTTTTGTTTATTCATTGCCTTCCATTTCCAGAAAGGTACCATGAATAAATTAGTAGCAGATAATTCTCTTTTTCTAGAAGTACAGATTCAAGATGAAATTCAGATAAAAATGTTGTGGCCATTGATGCATGATAAATGCAATGGTTACTTTTCTTTTTTTAAACATATTTTTATTTATTTTTAAAAGATACTTAGATTACATAAAATGTTACATAAAAAAAATAAGGGATTCCCATATGCCCCACTCCCCACACCTCCCACTTTTCCCCATATTAACAACTTCTTTCATTAGTGTGGTATATTCATTGCAATTGATGAACACATTTTGGAGCATTGCCACTAAGCATGGATTATAGTTTACATTGTAGTTTACGCTCTTTCCCACTCAATTCTGTAGGTTATGGCAGGATATATAATGGACTATATCTGTCATTGCAATGTTATTCAGGTCAATTCCAAGTCCTGAAAATACCCCCATATTACGCCTCTTTTTCCCCTCTCCCTGACTTCAGCACCTCCAGTGGCCACTGTCTCCACATCAATGATATAATTTCTTCCATTGCTAGAATCACAATAAGTCTATCATAGAATACCAGTAATTCTACTCTAGTCCATATTTTATTCCCCAATCCTGAGAATTCTGGGATGGTGAAGCCTACTCCACCTCTAATTGAGAGGGGGTTTCGATCCCATATGGCTGATGGACGGGACTCTCTTGCTTGCAGTTGTAGACTTTCTCAGTTCCTTGGTGTGGTGTTTGTCCATCCTCACCTCCTTTTTAGTTGTCCTGGGTGAGTCCAATGAACTGGAGAGTAGGTGTTGCAACTCCGCTGAGGCTCAGGGCCCAGCTGGCACATGGACAGCACAGAGATTCAAGTATCTTGGATGTACACCTACCAACTCCAGCACCAAATATAGGTTCAAATAAAAGGAACAGACAAGACATGTGTGGAGAAGTCACATCTGAGTCCAACTCTGTCACACTTGGGAGCACAATCTCCAAAGTAGGGCCCACTGGCAAGGCACCAAATTCCAGAATTATCTGCCATGACCATAGGAACTGAGTGTTTCTGGAGCCCTCAGGAGCCCCACTGTTTGGGATAGAATCTACTTTAGCCATCTATGAGATCCTGTTGAGACATGCATAAGCATTACCTCTCTGATAACCTCCCAACTCACTTTGAAGCCTCTTAGCCATATAAACTCATTTGTCTTTACCTTTTCCCCCTTTTATTCAAGGTCTTTTTCCAGTTGTATCATCATCCAGTTCTTGGTAGTAATCCCTTGGTGTCAGGGAGGCTCATCCCCGGGAGTCATGTCCCTCACTGGGGGAAAGGTAATGCATTTATATGCTGAGTTTGGCTTAGAGAGAGTCCACATTTGAGCAACAAGGAAGCTCTCAGGAGGTAACTCTTAGGCACCGTACAACACTAGGCTAAGTTGCAAATTCAAGAACAAGAGGCTCATAAGCATAGTTGTCAATATCAAGAGCCCATCCATCAATGGACCATCCTTCTTCACAAATCATTGCCCCTATACTTGGGGGATTGTTGCTGTTCCATTATAGAATGTGGCATAGCTACCCAGGATGGGGATTCAATAATCTTTCAGTTGTGTAAATCTCTGCAATGGTTACTTTTCGAAGGCCAAAAACTTTTCAGTAATTAAGACACTTTTCCTTACCATTGAAAATGTCAGCCTACTTGTCCTTGCTCTTGCAAATGGAGAAAGACTCGTGAGCAAGTGACTAGAGGAACAATTGATTCATTTCTGTAAATGATATGAGATTTAAAATGTTGTGTGTCTGGTTGTGCCTTTGTTTACATTTGTGTTTTCATTTATTCTGATGTTTTGAAATTTCTTACAGAAGGAAAATTAAAGTGGTCTGTTAATGACATCAAAGAAAATTATGCAGATTGAGTATAAACGTAGGGCCTGACAACCAGGATTCAAATCACCCTACTTGCCGTGTAACCTTAGGTTTAGTCTATTCTCTGTATAATGGGTATTATTATACAATAAACTTCATAAGATTGTTGTGAGGATCAACTAGTTATACATAAAGTGCTTGTGGAGAGCTACCCAGAACACCAGAATGACCTGTTGATAGATAAAGCTGAGTTTATTGCTTACCTGGAATAACAAAACACATCAGCAGGGTCTAATAGCATTTCAGGATCAGGAAGGACATGCTCTGATTTGGTGAAATTTTGAAGTCTGGTTGAAAATGGATCTTTCATTGTGAGGCCTGATGAGAGTTGGGTACATATCATGATATCATAGTTTAGGATTGGTGGAAACAGCAAGGTGAGGGTTTTAAGGAGAGGCTTCAAGGAGTTCTAAGTAGTAAAGTATTGATGCTTTTTACTGAAGCGTTAATGGGTCTTTTGAGAATTCCTGGTATAAACGATGCAGTTATTTGCAACTTTAATCTTCCTGGGCAAGAGTCTTCTGGAATAGGAAATTTATGCTAACAAAGGCTATGGAAGAGTAAAATGTTAAGATGGCTTTGGTTCCAAGTGTCCAAGCTGCATGAAAGTCATCTAAAGGGCAACCTATATGTGCTAAGCACTATGTAAGTATTTATTGTTTCATGATTATTGCTATTGTTGTTATTAAAATCAGGCACGTCAAACTATAAGTACTTTTAAAATACTAACATGTCTCATTAATTTTCTGTTCTGGGTTCTGGTGATTACTTGTTTCAGGTTCAAGAAAGAGAATCCTTTCTTCCTTTGTTCCCCTCTGCTGCCAATAGTACTTTTTTCCCAACCAGTGCTTACCTGTGGTGAGCAACTGTTACTCTATGCCAAGGACTGCATGAGGATCTGAGCTCCACATTCTGTTGGTAGAGGGGGGCAAATCCATGAAAATATACAATATAATGAATTAAGTGCTCTCTCTAAGAGAGGTGTGGCTAAAGGATTTAAGAAGCACAAAGGACAAGGAGCCCATCTGTGCCTGAGGGAGAGAGCAAGCATTTCACAGGATGCATAGCTGCCAAGAGACGACCATGTCTCAAAACAAAAATTATGGGTGGTTTCTATTATAGCTGATTTCTCAGAGAACAGTCATGGTATTCTTACATGTCTCTGGGCCAGCCACTAACTTAAGATGCATTCTTACTTCTATCCCAGGTTTCAAAATGACTGCTGCAATGCACTTCTTAGGGAGCAGACTTTTGAATTACAACTATATTACATATAGGGAGCTGGAGGTTTAACTGCAGTGTTCAAAATTCAGCTTTAAAGGAATGTGGTAATCTTCCATCCTATTTATATTTTATGTCCTGCTTTTCTGGAACATCCTGGTTTATACCTGTTGTCTCAGTGTATTTATGAATAGTGCCTCCTTTCTGTCTTAAAATGACACTGATATTGAAAAAATTAGTTATACGGTCACCCTACTTGTACTCCCTTTTGCTGTTATTCTAGTGAAAAATAGGCTTGGTGCTAGAAAGCAAGTTTTGAATTCCAGCCCTGTCACTTACCGTGGGCAAGTAAGTTAACCTATCTGAAGCTATCATGATGATTAAGCATGATGTCAATGGCAAAATGTTCCAGGCATTGTTACACAGGCAAGGATAACTAGATTCAAGGCTATTGCAAAAGGGGAGAAAGACCAGAACTAAATCTAAATTCAAATCCACTGGAGCAGTGGGCAAGAAGGCTTTTTAAGGACTGGAGGAAATGAGGGGGCAGTCCAGCAATGGGGGTGGATTGATAGCATGGTCTTATCTTCTGAGTTAACTATTATGGCTAGCTGCACTGTGTACCATCTGGATTCTGTAAAGGCCAGGGTGAGAGTGAGGACAGAGGGTGAGATCTGAAGTTTAGGCAAACTGAGGGGACCAAGTCTTGGTCACTGGTAATGAAAGTAAAAATGTACAGTAGATAATAGATGATCTACAAGAGTTCCCTTAACCTAATAGTGTTATATACACACAGCATGGTAAAAGTTGAAAGTGGGAAATATATTAAGACAAATGCAAATACACTGTGCCAAACAACATGTTCTTAATGCACAAATTCACTTAATTCAGTTATCAGAGCTTATATTGCAGTCTGAGGTCCAGTTTTCCTGCTAGTTAACAGGAAGTACAGAAGAGGTAAGAACC
>JAQZBX010014988.1:0-38020 GCA_029593785.1 Cabassous unicinctus
CGTGTGGGGTACAGGTACTTCAATGGCCCTTAAGATAAATTTCCCAACCCCTTTCTATCAGTCTGACCATTAGCTTCAATAGGTTGTGTAATGCCTAAGGAGTTTTTTCCAAGTCCTTGTCCAGGATGATAGCCCTGAGAAAGCATCTGAGCAGTGACCGTGCTATTAGGACTACACATGAGAATCCCCATTTGTGAAAAGATATCACATCCCCAGAGATTAATGGGGAGTCCGGGGATAACATATGGTTGTACTTGGCCTGTGCTTCCTTCAGAGTCCTTCCAGTTCAACATTTTTGCACTTTTGTTAGGATTGTGACTTTGACCTATTCCTTGCAAATGAGTGAGCGTGGGTATGAGAGGCCAGCTAGGAGGCCAATCCTTACCTCGAAGTATGGTAACATCTGCACCTGTGTCTAGGAGACCCTTAAAAGCTTTTCCATCTAGCCATAATACTAGCATGGGCTTGGAAGGGGAGATTGCGTGTGCCCAGAAGGCATCTGATGATCCAAAAGCCTTAAGGTCTTGAGGACCCACTTTTGTTGGGTTAGAGGTGGATATCAATGGTAATAGAAGTAATTGGGCTATTCTTTGACCTGCCTGGATGGTAGATATTAGGCATGGGGAGGCAGCCATGATTTTAATTTCACCTGTGTAGTCATTATCAATAAACCCTGGGAATATATGGAGTCCTTGCACACTAGTGCTGCTGCATCTGAGTATAATCCCAAAGGTACCCTTTGGTAGAGGGCCCTGGACTCTGGTGGAAAGGGTTTGTACCCCCATTTCAGGGGTTAGTACTGAGTAGGTGGTGGCACAGAGGTCCAATCCTACACTTCCTGGTGTTGCTCGGTAGAGGTCTGAAATGGATTGCTGTTTGCTGGAACAAGGCTGACTGCCCCATAAGCCTGTCGAGGTTTGGGGGCCTGGGGCTGGCTCCAATACCCATTTCCCTGTCTTTGTGAAAGAGGCTTTCCTTGTGCGTCTGCTCGTGATCTACACTCACTAGCCCAATGTTGTCCTTTATGACATCTAGGGCATAAACCTGGAGCCGAATTATATTCTTTAGATGAGCGAGGGTTTTTACATTCCTTCATGAAATGTCCCTCTTTGCCACAATTATAGCATTTTTTAATCTTATTCTGTTGTTCCAGATATTGTTTCACAGTAAAACCTTGCAAGGCTGCAGCCATGGCAAGGCCTTGTTGATAAGCGGCTCCAATATCAGAGCAAAGCCGAATATAGCCAGACAAGTCAACTTTTTTACGATAGGGTCTGATAGCTGCCTGACAGGCAGCATTAGCATTTTCATAAGATAGTTGTTTTACAAAGTCAGTGCCTGCTTCTGCATTCCCAAATATCCTTCCTGCTGCAGTGATAAGTCTATGTACAAAATCTGCAAATGGCTCATCAGGGCCTTGCTTAATGCCAGTGAGTGAGGCACTCAAGTCACCCTTTATGGGGAGCTTCCTCCATGCTCTTGTAGTGGCTGTTAGTATTTGAGCATATAACCGAGGATCATATGCCATTTGTGCTGCATTCCCTGTATAGTTTCCTTCCCCTACTAACATCTCATAAGTCCAGGCGTTTTCTGCCTGAGCGTTGCGGCGAGCGGTGTCGCGGCAACATTCAGCATATTCTGATTTCCAGAGGAGGTAATCTCCTCCTGAAAGGACTGCTCGGGCGATGGTCTGCCAATCCGTAGGTGTGAGCCAATTTTCCGCTACGGATTCTAAAATAGTAAGTGTATACGGGGCGGTGGCTCCATATTGAGCAACAGCCGTTTTTATTTCTTTAATGACTTTAAAGTCAAAACCACTATGTTGTCTCCAAACCTGGCCTTGTGCATCAGTATTTTCAATAACTGGAAAAGCCACTGGTTCTATTGGTGTAACTGATGGAGTTGTTTGAGGTGGCTTCTGATATCGGGTGCTGCGTCCCGGAGTTGGTCCTGGACTAGGAGTAATAGTTTGGTGTGGGAGATTGTCTTTTGCCTTTTTTCCTATTTTTAGCTGCTCTAACTGTTCAAGGAGTTCTTGGTGTTGAAGTTCTAACTGAACTTGTTCTTTTAATTTCTCTATCTTTTCTCTTAGTTCTTGGCAGGGGTCTAAGGCTACCATGATTGTTTGTGGAGCAAAAGGCTTTTCTAAGAAGTTATAGGGAGGAGGCTTATGTTTAAGTGGCCAGTCAGGATTTCTATATCGGGCTACTTCTGCCTCAAGAGAATCCCAATCAGCTTCTTTAGGAGATGGGTTTTTAGTGCTTACTATATTTGGATCTTTCAATTCAGGGTAAATGTGAGTTTTAGGGCGGACTACCTCATCTCCCTTCTCCTTTTCTATATTTTGTTTAAGATCAGTTTTTCTGTGAGGAGGAGTGGAGTTCTCATCTTCACTATCTAGTGATATTAAATCCTCACTTTTTACCTTATCATTCTGTGTGGAAACGGCAGTGGCTTCTGGACTACAGGCTGCGGTTTCTTTGGCTTCATTTTTAAGAATTTTTTCGCCAGCTTTTACTACGGTGGCTACAGTCTGATCTTTTTGTTGTGTGCTAATTATATCATTAATAAGATTCCAATAAGCAAAAGTAGTAACTGGTACTTTCTCTGGACCAAATGCCTGGTAAAAATCTTTAAGTGCATCTTCAACTCTCATCCATCTTTTTTCATCTATTGTTCCTTCTTGAGGGAACCAGGGACAAACCTCTTTTAAGAAATCAAAAAACTTAGTAATTGCTTAACCTTAACCTTTACCCCTCGCATCTTTAAAGCCTCTTTTAGGCCCTCCATGAACACTTCATGCTCACTTAATGATTGTCCCATAATTGCATTGGTCTCTTACCGGGATTCTATGTTTGCTGGGCAGGCTCCCCCACGATGATCCCTTGTCGCCTTCGTAATGCGGCCATCTTCTCTGACCAACGTTCGTCACTGAGTCCCCCGTACTCATGCCCCACGTTGTGCGCCACTTGTCCTGGCCTGCGGGACAATCAACGGGAACCTACAAAGGGGGAGCGGGAATGGAATGGAACAAGAGACACGAGAGATGACAGCAAGACAGGATTCTGATCAAGCTGCCAAAGTTTATTGAAGAGGCAGGGTATATATACTGAGGGGGAAAAGGGTGAGGATTGGTGGCTGTTAAGGACAGGTGGCGGTTTGGGATTGGTGGTTGTTGTTGCTGGGGTAGGTGGCAGAAAAGCTTTAGGCGTGAACTCTCTTAACCTCCTTGAAGAAGGCTAACAATAGCTTAATTTGTTCTTGTATCAGCCCTGGCGGCCATGTTACATGTCACCGGTGCTGCTGACAAGGTGCATAATATGTGTGCTACCATGAAGGTCCCCAACAATGAAAGACAGAATAACTTGAAATGGAAACAAAGACCTCATAAATAAAAAGGAATATAAAATATTAAAAGAACACACCTTTACCAACAAAAAATGTAAACATATTATTTGGATAAAAAGATAAACAAAGACATTAGAAAAAATAGGAAAGCAAAAAATATGAAACTGGCCAATAAATACATGCATATTTATATATCTAGGTGAAAAATATTAATTATACTCCTGCTATGCTTCCACTGTTAATGATAAGAGTAACACGTTAAAGAAAGTAATATGTTTGGGTACAAGATAAAACATTTGGCAAACTTCACCTTCCATTCTTGAAAAATCTTTCATAAACTAATAATAAAAGACAACTTCTTCAAAATGATAAAGGGTACCTACACAAAATCTACATTTAGCTTCATACATAATGGTGATATGTTGAGTGCTTTCCTTCTAATGTTGAAAACAAGACAAAGATTTCTGCTATTATTTTTCTTATTTGACATTGTATTGTAGGTTTTAATAACTGCAATTGGGGAACAAAAAGAAAAGAAATTTAGTTTGTAAAAGTAGAGCAGATAAACTCATTATCTATTAAGAAGTTCTTACAGAATCCATAAAAATGACCAAAAGTAATATTTGTTTTTAACAAGGTTACAGAATAGAAAATGGATGTACAGAAAAAAACATATTTATATTCATTAGACATAAACAATAAGAAATTCAAAATAAAATTCTCATTAACAACAAAGGTCAAAATATGAAATACTTGAAATTCTTAAGGATATATCTGACAAAATCTGTCCTCTGAGTTTTAGGGCTAGAGTAGCAGTATTTGATGCCCTGAATCTGTCTAAGTCTGTTGGATAGAGAGGGAAGAAAGGTGAGAAGTCAGGAGAAGGAAGTAAGAAATTGAGCAAGATTCTCTGCATGATGATACCCTGCAAAACCAGGTTACACCCCAACCTCTTATCATCCCCAGGATATAGGCTCACAGTACTCATATGCCTTCCATTAAAAATTTATAAAACTGTCCAGGACAAAGTGTAACGACAATGTAAACTATAGTTGATGGTTAGTAGCAATGTTTCAATATGTGTTCATCAATTGTAAAAAATGTACCACACTAACAAAAGATGTTAATGTGGGAAAGTATGGGAGGGGGGTGTGGTATTTGGGAATCCCCTATATTTTTTATGTAGCATTTATGTAATCTAAAGCTTCTTTAAAAAATAAAACTAAAAATATAAAACAAGTAGCCTCCAATTAACTTCCATGAACCTAGAAAGAAATGAAGTAACTTACCTCAGCTCTAATTGACACAGAACTGTGGTCTGGTTTTACATACATTATTTCACAAAACATCCTGGCTTCTTACTAAACATGAGTTCTGTAAGAAATATGGCTCCACCTTTGTTAGTTATAATTGATCTAAACATATGAGAGATGAACATCTTGAAGCTTTCTGTCCCAGGATCCAATAAGGAGAGAATAGCAAGTTAAGCTCTTCATTAGTTCTCAGAGAAGACATTAGAAGAACATAAAATCCCTTGAGAGCAGAAGGTATTAGAAATTTTGCTTGGTGGTTGCTCCCCACCAACTCACTTTAGTTGAGCTGACTGTGGGGCTGAAAGATCACCCTATCTAGACCCACAAAAATATGAAAAAATAAAGCTTCTACCCCTCACTATGCTTGTTTATGAAGTTATATTTCTTTCCAGATTATGAGGTATGCCAAATATTTTGCTTCCTTTATTTCTTTTAATTGCAGTATTCCTGGCAGGCACAAAAAAGCTTATGTGAGTGTTCTTAAAAATGGGGGAATCTTTAGAAGCCACTTTAGCTAGGCCACATGAGAAGACAAAATATTATTATTAGATTAGGCATCAAATCCATGCATAACGTGCAGAAAGTATACCCAAATACTACTGAGAAGTGTTAAACATGTCCATGCATGGCATTCTAAGAGGGAGACATAATGATCAATGGATCATCACACTAAACATGCTGTAAATGATAATGTTAGAGAGGCTTCCAAGAGAGGACTACACAATGAATGGAGCTTTGTAGTAATCAGTGGTGAGGCATATAGTGGAACTTGTTTCTGAGCACCAGGTACAACACAGGAGTTGTTCATCCTTGGGTTGATTGGAAGTTATACCTTCAAGGGCTTAATAATACATGACATAAAGACAGAGGGTGCTAAAGTTCTTATGAAAATGAATAAAGTGCATGGTCACCCAGAGAGAAAAGAAAAATGTATATGTTATTACAAATTATTTCCACATAAAATCATTTCTTCAAACAAAGAAGATGGGGAAGAACAACACTTTTGAATATTTTTCTTCTCCAAGGTGTGCTAATTTGATGCAACTATATAATTGAGGAGAAAGTAATCAAGAAATAGAAAAGCACATGCTGCAGACAATCACAAAATTCGCATCAGGCGGGTCTTTTGCTTGTGATTCTTGTATGAATTTTTTTCATAAAATGTCTCCTGTTCAAAAAACATTAGTACTAAAATTATAGATCCTGGATCACAAATAAAAATTAATTAGGGAAGGGTGAGAGCAAAACCCAAAGCTGCTGTTCGAAAATCTAATTTTAACAATATTTCTAATCGAGGCATATGCTCATTGATAATGGAAAATTTGTGTAGATTAGTACTGAATATGGCTGCTAATAGCAACCACCTAGTAAGCTTTAAAATCTGAAGTCTTGGTCCAAAATCATACACACACATATATTGGGTCTTGTTGTGATTCCTGGGCATGGGAATTGTAATACACTGTTCTTTCTAAAGCAAAGTTTATACACCCCTGAAGATGAGTGTAAAATTAGTGATTCAATAAACTGCTCTTTCCCTTCTCTAACTTTAGAGGAAATTTAGAACTGGAAGAAGAAAATTTGTAGAAACCTTCAAGGAGTCGAATTGCATAAGGAGAATATGAGCAGTTTGTTCCTTTCTGCCAAGAACCTGTTTTAAGGGAGCTTTCTCCCTCTCACCAAGGCCTCTTCCCTTAAGCATAGCGATATGAGAGACCCCTCGCTGCTTTCTGGTTTAGTTCATATGAACCATAAAATGATATGGTAAAAGTGAAACTGAAGCATGCTGTGCTACTTAACTATAATTTAATAAAATCTGGTTGTTTTAAATTATATGTTATCCCTGAGGTACATTAGAAAAGGGTTTATTTTAAAGTCAAATATCATTCCAAGGACACATGATAAAAAGGAGAGAATAAAGTCATGAATTAAGTCCTAAATTGCTAGAACAATGTGAGTTCTTCCTAGCTTTCTGATCCTTAGTGTTGCTCATCAGCACTAACACATCAAGTTGCAAACATAAGACACATTAGAGCAGTTGATATCATGCTCCCAAGGACCCAAAATTTTCTGGGGAGGATTTTTATAATGCATAAATCAGGTTCCACCAGGTAAATGCAATTTTTTTTCAATACCTCCTTA
Organism: Cabassous unicinctus; assembly: GCA_029593785.1. NCBI lineage: Eukaryota > Metazoa > Chordata > Mammalia > Cingulata > Chlamyphoridae > Cabassous > Cabassous unicinctus. Next base: position 6,801 of record JAQZBX010014988.1, read on the forward strand.
AGCTCAAGAAACAAGCAAGGATTTGGCCATATGATTGTGCTTGGTCCTTGCTTCCCAACCTCCTGGTAGGCACAAGGAAGCTGAGTCACACACAAACACTTAAAATGGTTTGTTCTGTATTTGTGAAGAGTAGCAGAGGAAGTCTCTATTCTATAATTTTAACATGAGACTTCAAGAGAAGCAGCAGCATATCTGGAAGGAAAAGTTTGAATCTTGTGGGTGTATGAAGTTATGTTCTCTCTCATTCCATTTTCTGTTGCTCTTCATGGTTCCATCAGTGTGGTTTAATTCAGTCCCTCATATGTGAGGAATTATTTTAAGAATCCAGGCTGGCCAAAGAAATTCCTGATATATGGGTACTTCCTTTTATTTTTTGCTATTACTTACACATCTGCCAACCATATGATAGTTGTGGCATTTCTGGCACAGATTCAAATGTTTTAAGCATATGCCTTTCAAGGTATACAATCCCATATGCAAGATCATACATCTTTCAGAATTTGATAATAGTCCATAAAATGGTCATTCCCTACCATTCTTTCAGAATGTCTGGTGGCCACTGCATTTATTTCAATGATAAGAGTACTTCCATTGCTAGAATAATAATACATCTATAGTAGAATAATAATAAATATAATTTAGTCCAGTGTTCATTCCCCAATCTTGTGGATTTGGGCCTGGTACTGCCCACTCTGCTTTTAATTGAGAGGGAGCTTAGATCCAATGGGGCAGATGGATGGAAATATCTTGCTTGCAGTTGCAGACTCTCTCTGTTCATTGGAATGGACATTGTCCATCATCATTTCCTTGTTAGTTTTCCTGGGTGAGTCCAATGAACTGGAGAAGAGGTGTTGCAACCCTGTTGAATTTCAGGGCTTGACTGGCACAAGGATAGAACAAAGATTTAAGTCTTTGGGATATATGTTTATCAACTATAGTGCTAATTATAGGTTTAAATAAAAGGGACAAAAGAGCCATCTGTAGGGAACCTATAAATGCTTTCAATTCTTCTGGGTTTATACCCAGCAGTGGGATTGCTGAATCATATGGCAGGTCTATAGTTAGCTTCCTGAGGAACCTCCAGACTGCCCTCAATAATGGTTGCACCATTCTGCATTCCCACCAGCAGTGAATAAGTGTGATTTTTATAACCAGATTGTGTTAAATATGTAAACCAGTTTCAGTAAGATAGACATCTTAATGATGTTTAGTCTTCCAATACATGAACACAAAATATTCTTCCATTTATTTAGTATACTTTGATTTCCTTCAACAATATTATTTATTATTCTGTGTACAAGTTGTTCACTTCTTTACTTAAGGCTATACCTAGATATTTGATTCTTTAACTTGGCATTGTAAATGGAAATTTTATCTTGATTTCCTCCTCAGGTTGATAAATATTTGCATAGAGAAAAGCAACTGATTTTTGTATGTTGATATTATATCTGCCACCTTCCTGAACTCTTCTTTCAGCTTTAGAAGATTTGTTGTAGATTTTTCAGAGCTTTCTATGTATAGAATCATGTCATCTGCAAATAGTAGAATTATACTTCTTTTTCCAGTTTGGATGCTTTTATTACTTTTTCTTACCTAAGTGCTCTAGCAAGTACTTCAAACACAATGTTAAATAAGTGCAGTGGCAGTGGACATCCTTGTCTTGTTCCAGATCTTAGAAGGAAAGCCCTTTCTACCTGTGCCTCTCTCATCACTGTCATCAAATTATTCTTTGTACCTTGTTCATTCCTGTATCTAAGACTTATGACCTCCTTCCCTCCTGAAAAGCATGTGACCATGTTTTGCACATTAAAAACTCCTATGCAGAATCCCTTAATCTCTACTCTCAGGGATGCAGAAGCAAAAAATGTCATGAACAAACTCTGGGATCATATTATGAAAACAGTTGATCAATAAATCTTCTGATTAGAGTATTTAAGCAAACAATGATTGTAATATTTTATATTTTTACCCTCTTATATGGTTAAACTTGGGGCATTCTTGATATTTTCTGGATCATTTTTTTAAGACCTCACATTTAGTGGGCAGGACTGATATACACTATGCACAATAGACACAGTGTCTAGGGTCCATGAAAATTTCAAGCAGCCTTGAGATGTTTCAACTTATTTTTAACTAAAATATGATTTATTATGTTTTTATGAAGGAATTGGGCCTATGAAGACAAGTTACCCAGGGCCCATTAAAGTCAAAATGTAACCCTGATTTTGAATATAGAAGAGATCAACAGAAATATTTTGAACCACTTTTATATCCAAAAATACAGATGGAATTGAATTTTATTCTAAAAGAACAAAACAATTTTATATAAAATAGTTTTACAAAAGAGGGAAAGAAACTGAAAACATTACTTTCATCAAAATATAAACTTTTCCTTTTACCTGATTCTGTTTGAAAAGTTTTACATGTTCTTTCAAGATAGCATGAAATATTTTTACAAATTGTAATGCAAAGAAGAGAGCATTTGCATGCAAAGGCACTTTTTAAGAATTATATCATCACCAGTCCTTGTAGTATACAGTGTCTACAAAAAGTATTGGGAGAATATTTGTTGAATGCAGAAGAAAAATAACTGATAAGATTTGTAGATTTAAGGCAGAAAATATTTGTACATTCAAGTCTAATTTTAGATACAAAGGAAAACGGACTCTGAAAATAATATATATATTATAGGATATTACCAGTGAGGTAAGAACAACTTTGAGTGATGGAGCTGGACAGCAATGATCACAATTCTGGATTATAGAAAGTAATCCATACTAGGAATATAATGAAATACTAAGAGATTCAGATATAGATTCTTTGAGTCAGAGATTAAGAGATTTAGATGAAATTGTGCTGATTTGTCATCTTTCCTCTGGCATTAACTAGTCTTGTCAGAAAGTTGTGTCATCTCTCTCCACTCTTTCCTTCATTTTTAAAAGGGAAAAAAGATTCCTTGCTTCCTTAAATGGTGAGAATTAAATGATTAGTTTTGGAAAATGGCTTAGCTTAAAAATAATGGCAGTTGCTGGAAAACTGTACAGCCTTAATAGATATCAGTACAGCACTTAATTTGACATATTATCCCTTTCAAGGTCAGTTTTCCATTGTTCCCTCTAGACTTTTTTTATCCCATTGTCTCGAGGAAATTTTACTCCATCAGTTATTAGGTTTTTCATCCAATTTCCATTTCTACCTCATTAAACTAAGTGCAGATGTAGATAAGGATGTAGGGTCTAGTGAAATTAAAGGGCAAAGTGGGAGCAGCATCAGAGTAACTTAATTTAGATTAGCTCTAAAGAAGAATCCAAAACTGTCTCATTTTTTAAAATACATTTTTAAAAAAGCTAGTTAGATTATGTTACATAAAAAATGCAGGGGATTCCCATATGCCCTACTCCCTAAACCTCCAACAATTTCCCACATTAACAACATAGTAGTGTGATACACTTGTTATAATTGATAAATGTATTGGAACATTGCCACTAAGTGTGGATTATAGTTTTCATTATAGATTAAACTCTCTTTCTCACAATTTTGTAAATTATGATAAGATATATAATGATGTATAACTGTCATTGCAATGTCATTCAGGACAATTCCAATGTCCCTAAAATTCCCCCATATTACACCTATTTTTCCCTCTCCCTCCCCTCAGAACCTCCAGTGACCACGGCCTCCACATCAATGATAAAAGTTCTTCCATTGCTAGAATAACAGCAAGTTTACTCTAGTCCATCATTCATTCCCCATTCTTGAGGATTCTGGGATGGTGATGCCCACTCAGACAGTAATTGAGATTATTACCAAGTGCAAACTAGTGATACATTTGGAAAAACACCTAGACCAAAAGGAAGAAATATTAAATACATATGAGTTTTATGGCTAAGTGTTACAAAGTGACTAGGGAGTTCATCCCAGAGGTTATGCTTATGCACTCCTCAGGAGGATCTCAAAGACTGTCACAGAAAGCAATGACTCTAACAGGGGTGCTCCTGAGGGCTATAGAGATATCTAGACACTATAGGCAGGACAAAAACCTCCAGAAATTGGTACCCCATCTTTGGGCCTTCCCTTGGAATATATGATAACACATCTCTCCCAATGTATCAGAGGTAGACTCACTTTAAATTTTTCTATACATAGTTCTTCTGCCACTTTTATTTGCACTTATGTTTAGTACTACACCTGTAAAATATAAATCCCAGAGACTTAAATCTTCTGGCTGTTAATATGCCCATTGAGCCCCAAATGTCAGCAGAGTTGCAGCCAACACCTACTCTCCAGTTCATTGGACTCACCTAGAACAATGAACAAATGATGATGATGGACCATACCCATCCCAAAAAGCAGAGAGTATCTACAACTCCAAGGAAGACAGTTCCACCCATCTGCCCTATGGGATCTAAGCCCCCTCACAATCAGAATCAGAGTGGGCATCACCATCCCAAAAGCCTCAAGATTGAAGAATGAAAAAAAAATGTAAGGGATTAACACAACTATGAATTAGAATAGACATTATTATTCTGATAATAGTAGAAATTATAACATTGATACAAAGACAATAGTGACCAGAGTTTATGAAGGGAGAGAAATGGAAGAACAAGTATAACATAGGGCATTTTGTGGACATTAGAATTGTTCTGAATGATATTGTGATGATGGATACAGGCCATTACTATTTTGTCAGATCCTGTAACATATGCAATGCAAAATTTAAACCATCATGTAAACTATAGACCATGGTTATTAATAATGTTTCAATATGTGTTTATTAATTTTACAATGTGTACCACACTAATGAAAGATGTTGTTAATGGTGGAAAGTATAGGAGGGGTTGGGGATAGGATATATATGAATCCCCTATATTTGCAATGTAACATTTATGTAATCTAAATCTTCTTTTAAAATATTGAGAAATAAAAGAAAACTACATTTATAGAATGACATCATAAACATGGTGACATAAGATCACAGGCAAAGGTTCCCCCAGAAAAAACTAATTAAAGGACCAATCCCACTTGCTTAGAACTTTGGAGTACTACAGATTGGAGAAGGACTACTCAAATACTGAATTAAAAAAAAAAAACAGAAAAAGAAATAGATAGAGATTTATTTCCTTGACTCACCATTCCAGACCACTCAGTCTCACCTGAGCTTATCAGTTCAAAAGGCAAATATTGGCACTATAACCTAGGACCCTCCTACCACTGATACAGAAAAAAAAAGCCACTCACAACAAGTTAGAATCTCATGTATATCTAGACACATTGACTCCAATCTACAGGTAAACAGGTTAAAACATAAGTGGGCTGAAGAATAGTACATATAATAAAACACACAAGAAACAGAAGAGCATGCAGCAGAACTTTTGGCAAGAGGTGCCAAAAGTTCTCAATCCAGACTCTGCTGGACCACCTCAATGACAAAACAAAAGAATAGACTGTTCTGGATTGACTTCTGGCTTCCCAGCATGGGATCCCAAAATGAGTAAGTAACTGAAGGCATAAAGCCTCATAGAACAAAACTTCTCAGAAAAGAAAAGTCATGCCATTGAAGAAATTTATTAAGCTTTGTATGTTGGGAAAATTTCTTAAATATTTGAGTGATAAAGCAGAATTGTACATGATAATTATGCTGATTACTCTTATAGATAAAATGAATTGAGTCAACTGGTTTTTACACACGGGGTTATAACATGTCCTATAACTTTTGATCAGGAAAGAACTGTCAGTTATATCATGAAAGGGTCTGGAGTCCTGGGATCACTGAAGGATATTGTTTTTCTCTGTTTCAGCAGTTAGAACTCTGTGGATAAATATAGTGGACAATTTTAATATATTTTAGGAAAGTGCTCAATTATATGATTTGTGTATTCTTTATAATGTTTTTTTTGGTTTTCTCCTTTCTTGAGTTGATAGGATGACCTCACAAAAGGAGAGCATATCAGGTTTTCCATCTATAACAATATCATGTTTTCAAAAAAATCATTAGACTCCATTGTCATTTGTCAAATATTTCATGTTCATTATGCTACAGAATCATCTGCTGCATCAAATGCTTTGATGGTAATTGTGACAGAGCATTTAAAATACTGTGAATGGTATCACAACAATGAATACGAGCTAGCAACGAAACTAATGACTAGAGAGGAACCTATACCCAGAAGTAAATATAAATTGCTGCCTAAAATATTAACATAAAGCTTAGCAGTTTCAAACAACAAACAGCTCATGGTTTCTATGGGTCAAGAATCAATAAGAGAAACCCACCTGTCTGTTTCTGGGTGAATCTGTCCTCCCAAAGATGGGGGTCCATCTTGTTCCCACTCAACATGTGGGTCTCCACTCCCCAATACAACACATTATGACAGGATGAACACTCACACACACTCCCCAGAAGCCTACTCCAGATGTGCCCCATCCTGAATGCCCCCCCAACATACACCTTAAACCAGTGACACTACCTTGTCATATTGCCATAAGAGCATCCCCACTGTTGCATTTTCAACCTCATACCCACAAATCCTGTGTTCACCTGGTCCCTCTCCCTCTCTTCCCCCAATATCCTGGGTATTCTAATGCACCCTTCTGAATCTACCCACCTGTCAACCCTGCACGACCAAACCCAGTAATATCACTACCCACCTTTCCTACCATTCAATATGCAACTACACTCTATCACTTTACCATAGATTATGTACATATGGGTGATGGCTAACAACCTGGCAAAGGACAATCTCCACTAATGGGTTCTTATTATTGATGACTAGCATTACAAATCTTTGCTCTTGTAATTGAAACTTAGCCTACTGTTATGGGGTGCATAAGGTTTGCCACCTGAGAGCCTCCTTGTTGCTCAAATGTGGCCTCTCTCTAAGCCAAACGCAGCATATGAATGCATTCATTATCTTCCCCCCAGTGTGGGATATGACTCCTGGGAATGAGCTTCCCTGGCAATGAGGAATTGATACCAAGTGCCAATTGGCAATACGACTGGAGAAAGACCTTGAATAAAAGGGCGAAAAGGTAAAGACAAATGAGTTCATATGGCTAAGAGACTTCAAAGAGAGTCGGGAGGTCATCCCAGAGGTAACGCTTACACACACATCAGTAGGATCTCATAGAATACCAAAGTAGATAACATCTCACACAGAGGGACTCCTGAGGGCTTTGGAGACACCCAGGTCCTATATAAGGGGGGATAGCTCCAGAGATTGATATCTTATCAGTGGGCTATACTTTCGAATCTGTGCTCCTGAGAGTGACAGAGTTGGACTCAAATAAGTCCTCCCTGCACATGGTTTCTCAGTCCCTTCTATTCAAACCTATCTGTGGTGCTGGAGATTGTAGGTGTACTTCCAGAGACTGGAGCCTTTGTCCTGTCCATGTGCCTGGAATCTTGGTGGAGCTGCAACTCCTACTCAACAGCTCAATGGACTCACCCAAGTCACCTGGTGAGAAGATGATGGTGGACAACGGCCATCCCAGGGAATGGAGAGAGACTGCAGCTTCTGGTAGAATAATCCCATCCATCTTATCCATGGGATATAAGCCCTCTCTCACTTGGAGGTGGAGTGGACATCACCATCCCAGACTCTTCAGGATTGGGGGAAGAGCTATGCACTAGAGTGGACTTACTGGTATTCTGTTGTAGACATATTGTGATTCAAGCAATGAAATTAATTACAACATTAAGGTGGAGCCAGTGGCTACTGGACACTGGGGCAGGAAGATGGAAAACAATTGTAATACAGGACCTTTTTCAGGACTTGGGAATTATCCTGAGTGACATTACAATGACAGATATAGGTCATTTTACATTAGCATATAACATGCAGAACTGTGTGGGAGAGAGTGTGGTCTACAATGTGAACTATAGTCCATGCTTAGTGGCAAAGCCCCAGGATGTGTATATCCATTGCATGTGATGTGCCACACTAATGAAAGATGTTTATTTGGGAGGTTATGGGAGGTGTGGGAGGTGGGGAACATGGGTATCCCTGTAATTTTTGTGTAACATTTATGTAATCTAAGCATCTTTTAAAATATTAAATAAATAAATAAATAAATAAATAAATAAATAAATAAACAACAACAACAACCAAAAATACCCACAAGAATTAATAAGAATCCTAGCTGCTTACATCTGGTTCAGTGTTTTTTCCTTTAGGTGTAGAGCACCTGTCAGGCAAGGATGCAATCTCATGTGAAGCTTTGAATGGGGTGGAAGTAAGAAAGCTATTTTCAAAATGACTCATATCATTGTTGTCAGGCCCTAAGTCATTTTCACATGTGACAATTAACAAGGCAGTTTCAAAACCCCATATCTGGCTACCCTCAGAACTAGCAAGTGAGAGATTCACTGAGAAAATACGCAAAACAGAACACCCAATAGAGGAACCAGAATAAATTTATTGCCTATAATAGCCCAATACTTATTCTTCATTTTCCATGCAATCACACTGATTGTCCCACTAAGCATATGGTTGTGAATAGGAATAAATGAGGTCCATTGAGAACCATGATAAAGCATAACTATCACACCTTCTTTCCTGAAGAATTCATAACCACCAGAGCCATATTACAAGAAATGTTAACTGAACTCCTTTAAGGAGAAAGGTAATTATGTCAATTGAAAATATTGATTTAAGCAAAGGATGGAAGAAAAAGAAATGATAAACATATGATTAATTATATAAGATTGTTTCTTATTAGTTAAAATTCTGGAGAAAATAATTGCTAATACTAATATGCTTTGGGGCTTGTAAAATATGTATTAGTTAAATGCCTGAAAAACAGCCCAGAGGTAAGAAGTGGAGAAAAAGAAATATACTATTAGAAGGTTCTTATTATATGAGTGAAATTGTAAAATATCAAATGAATTTAGACTGTGAGTAGTTATATACCATAAACCTGAAAGCAAAAATAAACATTAGATGACAAAGAATTATGGCTAAAAACCAGCAAACAGTATCAAATATACTTAATTGATCCATATAAAAGTGTAAAGAGTAAACAAGGAACATATGGGACTAATAAAATAGCAATATGATGCAATTAAAGCTAAATATGTAATCACAATAAATTATATCATTAAACACTACAATTAATAGGCAGAGAGTCTAAGCTAGGATTAAAAACCATGACTGTATATTATGATGCATTAAAGAATGCACATAAAAATATACATGCTCACCCTAACATAAATTAGACTTTGTAGTAAAAACTATAACTAGGGATAAAGAAGATGATTTCATAGTGATTAGCAGTTATTCAAGATAGTGTAAATATCCTTAAAAATCTAATGAAACTGTAAGGAGAAATAGAAAAAGAACAATTGTAATAAAATATTTTGATTCTCCTCTCTATTGATTCCAGAGACTAAATTTAACATTCTGTGTGGATTCAATCTTCTGTACTTTGTGGAGATTTTTCTTATAGCCCAGGGTATGGCCACATTGTTAAATGTCCAATGTGTATTCAAAAATACTGCATAGTATGAGGTTATGTGCTATAGGGTTCTACCAGCATCTGTTAGGTCAAGTTGGTAAATTACATTATTCTAATGTGACACCTATCTTTACATTGTATCAGCTTGTTCTGTCAGGGGTTGTGAACCATATTTTGAATTGTTAAATATGATACTATTTTCCAGTTTTCTTTTTCGTTTCTTAATTTTTTTTTCTTATGTTGTTAAGCTATATTGTTATGTGTATAAAATTGTTAGGCCGTATTACTTGAATGAATATTTTAAAATGGTCTTTTAAATTGTAAAGGAAAATATGTCTACTCTCATTAGAACATGGGTCTCCAAATAGATTGTGCACACTAGGGGTAAAACTCTCTGGAGGAAAATTATATGAAATAAATTTTATTTTGTTTTTTGTTTCATTTTGCTGGTATTATTTTAAAATATATTAATAGTGGCACAATAGTAGATAAACAATTCGTGTCCACAGTTACAAATATATATGTATAATATAAGTGCATACTCATATGTGATAGAACAAAATATTATCTTACTGGAAATGTTATGAAATAAAATAAATGCAGGCAGTTTACTAGTTTGCAATGTATTACATTTCATCAGATAACTATCACATCAGCATACTGTTAATAAAAATCTTAGAAGTTAACAGGAATGTCAGTGCTGCATTGAATTAGTGACAATAGCATTCCTAATTTAGAGATCAAGAGACAGTACTATAATTTGCAAAAGTACATATGTTTTGGAAAATTTTAATAAATATGAAAAACTATTTTTTCCTCCACAAGAGATTACTGTGCCTGCATCAAGGGGTTTTTATAGATTATGTTGCTCATATATGAGAAATTTATAAGAAATTCAACTTAAATATATATTTGCCATTTTATTTCCATAATATATTGAAATAATTAATCAGAAGCTTTATGAGTACAATACAAATAAATTTAAGTGATCTTTGTCTTCTTGCTTGGCAGAGTATAATACCTTCCAAAAATTAATCATAATTCTAAAGTTTTGAATATACCACTGAATTAGATTATTGTAAATATTTTTTGCTTTGAGGAAAATAAAAGATTTTTAAATTTCTCCTTTCAAATTTCAAAACAGGAAAATATCTTCTTGGTCTCTCTTGCCCATATGCATAACACAGGCAGTGTTTTTTCTATTATAACAATATTAATTTTTGAGTGATTTCAGGACTGCCTTTCAGGTGAAATTATTTACATTTTAGGACTAATTTAAATATATTACCAAATAAATGATTCTGTCTTTTCAATACACAAATAGACAGGAAAGGTGAATATGTGATTTCTTGAAGAAACTCTAGATTTAACGGAGGATAATTGGAAAGAAACATATTTAGCAAAATATCCTATCACAGTGATGCTTCAGGTCTGATGGTATGGCAATTTTGTAGGGAAATTCATACCCAAAAAAGTTTCTATTCTTTCAATGCTGACACACAATACAAAAACTGTCCTTTAGAAATCAAGCCAGGCTTCCAAAAGTTGGAAATAGGCAAGAAAATTAATATGGAAGCATTTTTCAACTCACCTCATCAAAGTGGGATTGTCTGGAAAGAATTATCTGATCACTTTACTGAATAAAACATTTTTTTTCATAATTTTTTTCATATCCTCCATTATCTGTTTATTTCTAAGTCTATAGATAATAGAATTCAAGGATGGGAGAATATTGAATAGATCACAGAATTAAGCATGTCTTGAATTGTGCATGAGGAGGAGGTTGGCTTTGTGTACACGGCAGAACCAGAGGTGAGAAAGATGGTCACCACAAGTATGTGAGGGACACAGGTGGAAAAGGCTTTTCCTCACTTTCCCCTTGTTGGAAACTTGAGCACATTAGAAAATATGTAAACAGAAGACCTGGTAATAAAGACAAAGCAGCCAAAAACAGTCACCATTGCAGAGATAAAAATTGAAATGTCATTGGTGAAGGTGTCAGAGCAAGAGAGATTCAGCAGTGATAGGGCATCACAGAAGAACTGATGGACTATGTTGGATTGACAGAAGGGCAGCCAGAATGTGTTGCCAGTGTGGAATCCAGAGTAGGTCAGACTGCTGAGTACAGAGATAAAGTTATCTGGACACAGAAGTGAGGGTTCATGATCATAGGGTAGTGGAGGAGCTGGTAGATGGCCACATAGTGTCATGAGCCATGGAGGTAAGGAACAGGACCCCCACAAATGCACAAAAAAGTACAATGAAAACCTGAGTTGCACAACCAGCAACTGAGATGGCCCTGTTGTCAGTGAGAAAGGTGACATAGGCCTTGGGGACAGTGGCAGAAATGTAACACATGTCTAATATAGACAAATTCTTAAGGAAAAAATACATGAGGTTGTGAAGATTCTTGTCGAGAGTGGTTACTGTGACAATGAGAAGTTTTCCCATGAGAGTTGCCAAGTACATCAGCAGGAACAGCATGGCATGCAGGATTCTGTACTCGCACACATCAGAAAATCTCATAAGCAGGAATTCATTCTTTGTAATACAGTTGGGCATTTTTAGGTAATTTGCTTGCATGTCGAGAAAAAAAAACACATATTCCCTAAAAAACATGGAGAATCAACATGAGGAAGAAATTAGCCCAAGTATATTTGTCAACTCATATTTATACAACTTTATTCTATGTAGTTTCCATTTGTTATTTGGAAATATCATAGTGTTGCTTTATGGTCTTTTAGTTATTTTGCTTATTTACCTTATTCCTATGCAAGGGTAACAATAAAATATAATCATTCAGAGCTTGTGCCTTTGTTTGCTTAAATTTTATAACTAATTAGCCCTATATTGGCTATTTTATTAGACAAAATTCTCATGGAAGAAAAATTGTGTTCATATATGCAATTTCTATACATACTGGCTCATTAGTAATACTCTATAAATGTTAACACACCATAAGTTGATGATCAAACACAATCTGAATCATATAGGAGGTTGCATCAGAAGCTATCAAAATTTTATGTGTGGTTGTAATACTATATCTGTCCATTAGCAGAAAAAAAAATTTATCTTTAATTCCTACTATTATATTTGATACTGATTTCATTTTGAAATTCATCATCAAGAATCTCTTATTCTGATGACTAACTTCTTATTGTCTGCATATATCTCTTCCTTGCAACTATTAATTTATTCTATTCATTTCCATATTTCATTATTTTATTACACCCTCTCTGTCTCTCTGTCTTTTTTTTCTCTCTTTCCCTCTCTTTCTCGATCTACCTATATTGTTAATTATGTTCTTGTGGTTTCTTTTTTTTCCCCTTTCCTAGCCTAAATACCATAATCAACAAATTTGATGATATTAACAAATGATTCTATTCATTTAGAATGTCACGTGTAGTTCTCATAATTCATATACACATATTTTAAGTATAATCATAACTATACAAATTGGAAAGCAACATATGCAATATTAAAATGTAAAGACTAGGGATATGAAACTTCCATGAACTTGTTAGTCATGGAACTATAATTAGAAGAACAGGTATTCAAAGACAGGTTTGCCTGCTCAGATAGTCCATTGTCACATGTTGTATTTCTTCCAAAAGAACTAACTGATCCTACTGAGTTTCATTGTTTCCCAATGCAACAATCCCTGCTTTTTGTAAAATTTGAACATTTAATTCCATCCATGGCTGTCACGTAGTGCAGGAGTGCAGTAGTAATACTATTTTTTAAAAGAGCACATACTATTTAACATTAATTGAACTTTAGTACATCTTAGATACCATCATCTTATTATAAATTACCTTTATTCAGTTAAAGTGTCATTGAACTTAATCCAGGTGAAATATAATGTGTGACATAATTACAATCCCTAGCAAGAAGTTCTCCAAGAAATATATCCAATGATACCTACCCTATTAATTTAATATTATTAAAATATTTCAAAATAAGTTCTTTGGAAATATTACAAAAAGTCATTAAAATTCATTATTTTAGGGAAAGATACTGGAGGGTGGTTGTATTTCTGCTTTACATTTTGTTTCCAATTGTACAAATTGAATTTTCTAACTGTAACAATTTTAGTTTCATCAATATCTATTCCAATATTTTATGATAGAGAATACATAAGAAGGTTTACCTTGCCTGAAAAAAATAATGAGTTGATGGATAAACTGTTTGAATTATGCATTCAGTAATTTCACCACAATTAATCCTCACAATTCTAGAAAACAGGGATAATCTCAGCTAATATCTTTGTTTGTAACTTATTATACATAGATACTATTTGTGGGAATGATCATTTATTTAATAACGTTATGAAATTTACTAAGATGAAGTGTGTTGTGTTGTGAAAATATTGTTATTTTTTCCCCATTAAACCTGAACATATTTCAAAACATGCATAAGATGAGGCACAAAGATTGTTTTCCATATATGTATAAATGTAAGCATTGTTGGTATTTTGTGAGTAATTAATGGATGTTCATAAAATTGTGAAGATTTAATGTCTTTTTAAAACCCTAAAGGAAAAATTTCAGACCCCTAGACAAATACCTTAATGAACCCTAAAGCACCATACATGTTAACTTAGACTTGTTTAAACTATTTTCCGCTATGTCATGAAATTGTGGAGTGTACAATACCACTCCTACTTAAACTTGCACTCTCGACTTCTAGCTGATAAAGGATATTTACTGTGCCCCTATATTTCAGATTCTTGTTTTCTTGTTCCCTTTTTCTTGTAACCAATGTAACAATTTATAATACAGGGAACCTCTGCTAAATGCAAGAAGGCAGGGCAGTTACAATGTTCAGATTGACCTTCTACTCATAAGACAAAAAACTCTCCTTTGCTCCATTTTGAGGTTCTTTATTATAGAGCCAGTTGAAACATTTCATTAAATAATTTTGTTGTGCTTGTGTTTTAGGCTAACCTATTAACTGAATTTTCTTTCATTATTATTTTTAGGTGATAATTATGCAATTATGTAAAAAGAAAAAAGACTTGAGTACCTGAACTATTCTTGAATTGTGTATTATAATTGTGTTACTGTGCTTTTTATGCATCAGAGACATATATACAATGAACATTTAGATATCATAGACTTCACATGAGATAATAATTCTTCAAGTCTTTTAAATACTCACCAAGAAACCAATACAGGCTTCTGCAATATATTGCAAAATTCCACAATCAATCTAGTCTTATCAAGTGTCTTCAATTTACTACTGTTCTTGTACAAATAAATGGCCAATACTAAAGATTACAAGCTAAAGTAGTACAAAAAGAATACACTACACTGATAAAAGAAGTCAGCTATTTTAATAGTCATGTAACAATCAACTGAATGATTATTAACAATTATATCTGAAGTGTGTAAAGGCCTATCTTTCCATTTTGGGCCATTTTTCAAATCATGGGGCTTTTGGAATTGTTAGTTAAATTATCATTAAATATATGAAAATATTAAATCTACATTAATTGTTTCATTTGTTATATATATCTATATCTATATATGGAAGTAAGTCACATTTTTAAACATCCCACCACCAAAGCCTTTTTCATGTAACCTAAACTTTCTCTTAGCCCCCATCAGCTTTCATCCTCCTGGAATTCTGTATTCTCTATCCAACAAATTGAACAAATTCAATAACAAAATATCAAAATACTATAATTATATTCTTAGCAAAAGCAAAAAAATAGACATTGATATAGTATAAATCTCAATGTTTTCAGGTGGATGGTATTAGATGGTTAAGGTTAATTTTAAGCACTCTGACATGATTCAGTTTTATAACAAGGTGTATCTGTTAATTCTGTATATTTTTTATTTTTCCTGTTTTTGAAAATAAGCTGTAGTAGAATATCAGTGTCACCAAATACACACACTTACTATGTTCTAAGCAAGAGAAGCTAATTTTGTGTTACATGAAAATATATTTCTGTTAGTTTGACAAAATTGGTTCCTGCACTGCAATGGTCAACTAACTGAATGGGTGCAGTGCCAAGAAGTTAACTGAGATTTTATTGCTAACATTTTAAGGACAACTTGATTAAAATGGCTACTTCAATATTTATGAATAACTCTAACCTAGTAAAGCAAGTTTAATGTTGAAGGCTGAGATTTTTTTAAGAATTCCTTGACTTTTTGCTGACCAAGTTACATATCAGATTGTTAACACTACATTACACAAATGCAGCAGTATTTCAAAATTTGAACACAGGATAAACTATTATTTCATGCTTACCAATCAATTTTAATTTTGAAGCTTGAATTTCCGTGTGACAGTATAACAGGATTAAAATGTTGTTGCCTTCATGGGAAATTCTTTTATATACTCAGACTCTGCCATTAACTTGCTTTATAAATCTTAGAGCTACTCAAACATCTTTGAAACAGTTTCCTTAAGTATAGAATTTATAATTATACCTACTTCATGACTTTCATATTTTTGAAACAGTTCAAATAGAAGAGATAACCAAAATGATAGCTATGTTGAAGATAAATAAATAAACAATAAAAATACAAATGTGTGGCAAAAGGATTAAGCATATGCGCCCTTCATTCCTTATATTACTTCCATCTTAAATCCAGAGTAATATTTTTTAAACAAGCAAATAAAAGGAAATCTCAGTGCACTGCATTTGATAATATATTTTTCTATCAAAAGGAAAATGACAATATAAAATATTCTGAACTGATTTGAACAGAGATTTTAAAACTGAAACTTTTTCATTTCCTGAAGACTGGCAAGTTGCAGGGTGATTCCCTTCACAGTAATGTTGTACTGGGGTAACTAGAATATTGCACAGGTGTTCTCTCCCATCAAATTATAACAGCAAATTAGTCATTGTGTTTTCTGCAAAGACTTGAAGCATGTATTTTTCAACCTTTATGCATATAGCCATTTTATATTTAATATATTTATAATTCACAAATATTTCAAAATATTTGAGTGTTAATTATATACAGACTCTGGTTTGGAAGCTGTGTGTATTAATCATGAACAAATGCTTGCATGCACTATCATTTTTTGTTGTGGTAAATCCCTAGATTTACCCCTGATGTATGAGTGATTGTGTGGACATTTTATTTTTATGACAGTGATTCACTTTGTACCATCTGACTATATAATCAAGAGTTTGGAAAAAAGAATACAATAGGCAAACATTTGTTGCAATCATTAATTAATTAACAATAATGTGCCAAAATAATTATTTCCAATTTATAACTAAAGCATCATAAGGAAATTTGTTTAAATACATTCAAATTATCATTCTGCATACTGAAACTGAGGTGCTTCTATCCCTCTCAACCTGTTTTGCTGGTATCACCTCTGTTAGGTGCTATTATCCACTCACTCTGCACTTAGATGAACAGTTTTCCATTCAGTTAAAAGTTCTGACTGCATTTTTTAATATGATGAATAAAGAGAAGACATTGGTCTCATTGTGTGAGTATGCTTCTTTCATAAATTTTCTATCCTAATTTCATTTAATGTCTCTCTAAGAAAACAGGAAGTTTCTGTTCTGTATACTGAGGAGCCAGGCTATAGGTCAAAGGACACATTTCTATCATGGACCTGGCCCTTTAGCAGAAACATCCACTACCTGCTGGTGGAACATCATACTGTCCAGTGCTCTGTGTTGTATGCAGTCATAAGGTTTGCACTAAACATTGTGCTACTAATGCCACTTTTTGATAGCAAAGGAAAAAGGCACTTTTTGAAGACCTTTCTTAAATTAGATTTTGACCTAATGTGAATTGGCTCCCAGTTTTATTTCTATATCACATCAGTTTTAATGAAAGTTATTAATACAATTTTCCAGGCCCAACATTCAGTTGCAAAATACAAAGATCCCTTAGGAAAGGCACTGACCACTCTTATTTGGAAAGATCACAATTGGTCAGTTCTAGCTGTGGATTAGTACATATCCTTTATGTTAGTGGAAATGTTACTCAAAGGCATTATGTATGGGTACTTAACAACTATGGAGTTGATCACTTAGGAGAACTGTCCATTCTACAGTTTCTTCACTAAGAAGACTTTGCCTCCCAGCTGATTGTGTTGACTGGACAAAGTCTAACTTATGTGCTTCACACACAAAGGAAGGAATGGAGTTGCTTTCCAGACTTGTACCCACACATGTGCTGAGCTGAAAGCAAAGGACCCCCAGGATCTTTGAAACACTGAATTTCCATAAGGTTGTAATTAGCAATCAGAGTGACTTAACTCATTGAAATTGGCATATGCATCCTTATAATTTGCATCCCTGTTATTTAAACAGATATTCTTGATCAAGTTAAACAAATTGTGAATAGAAGATTTCTTTTCCCAAAATATAAGATAGAGAATGCTTTGGGAGAATGGCATCATTGAACTGCTAAGTTTGTTTTCTCTGGATTTGATTTCTCCAGTTTTCCAAGTGCATTTTGAGCATATATTGAAATAGACTATGCACGGGCTCAAAACTCAATGATATTTCCACTATTAAAATTCATAATGATTGTGTTACTTGAGAATAGTTGAATTAAATGACATCAATGGCATTTAATTAAGTGGAAATCAATGTCAGAAATGTAGGTAGTACTTCTAAAAACCTTGGAAATCTTCTGCTTTCATGACAGGATCTGTTTGATCAACTCATCATATTTGTTAAGAATAGGATGGATTTAGCTAATTAAGTGCCAGATACTAGCTCAAATGCTTTTGGGGTATGCTGGGCTTTGGCACCAAGTCAGTAAATACCATTGAATCCTTTTTTGTTAACATTCAATAACAATATGCAGCATATGCTTTGAAGATATGTTAGTAGGTGTATATAAACTTGAAATTGTAATCTCTTCCTGTTAAATCAACTTCCTTATCATGATGCAAAATCCCATTTAACAGTAAGCATATGTCTTGGCTCAGGTTAACAATGATTGACTAGAGTTCAGGCATACAGACAAACTGGCTGTACTTTGGGTTGTACTGCATTACAAATTTTCCATTTTGTTTAAAATATTATTTTCAACACATTTTTATTTATTTAAAATACTATTTTGTAATGGCAGCATATAGTTAGGGCTTGTATTTTTTTTCAATACACTCTGACAAATTTGTGCTCAATTGGATTCCTTAACTTATTTACATTGAATGTAATTAGTTGTACATGTTTAGAATCTTTCTATGTTCACGATTTTTGTTTGCTATTTGTCCCATATTTTTGTCATCCAATTTTTCTTACATTTGATTAATAAAATCTATTTTTACATTTTTACTCATTAAAACATTTTACGAATGAAGATTTGGTTATTCAATCTTATCTTCTATTTTAATAGTTCTCAGCCTAGAAGTTGTTTTTTTTTTTTTAACCTAGAAGTTTTAAGGTCCATTTTTTACTTATTAAAGTTTATCTTAACTTATTCTTTTTACAATTTACTGAAACCACATATTTTTCTCTGTGTTTTTCATTCATTGCCATGTCTACTTTATCCATCTGGGATAGTTCTTCTCAGCCTAAAAAATTTCTGTTCATAATGCATAATTAGGGTGATAGCACTGAATATTTTCTTTATTATTGTATCTAAATATGTATTTTGTTGTCCCCAGTTTTTTCTACAGCCAGATGTTTATGGAGGGTTTTGCAAGCCATGGCTACAAGGAGAGTAGAACACATTCTGCAAGGGTTGGGGAGAACAAGGTCTACAATCCATAGTTCTGGGAGGAGTGGGCCTGGCTCCCATGGGTTAGGGAAGGCCAGGTCACCAACTCTTTACTCTGACAGGGTTGGGCCTGTATGCCAAAGGTTCAGGAGGATGTTGTCTTCACTTCACTGTACTAGGAGTGTTAAGACTTTACCCCAGAGAATGGGAATGTGTGGCCATCTCCCTAAAGTACTTGGAAAGTGAGGTTAGAGCTTGGTTGCCACCCAGATGCTTGATGAGGATGGAAGGAAGAAAATGGCCCTTGGGCAAGCTTCTGGAAAGTGTGGGTACCCATGAGGCCCCAGGGAGAAGAAACCATCATCTTAAGAATGACTCTCAAACTTTGAAATCTAATGAAGTATGCCCTGCAGATGAAGATCCCCTGTAGGGGACCCATGACTCATGTTTCCCTCCCAATTTCTCCTTATGGAAATGCAAATGTTTATCCTTTGTCTATACATTTCTATATTGGAAGAAGATAAATGGTTTTTAAGTTTCAGAAGTCTACACCCAGACAAGGTTTTGCCCCAAGACAGAATGTATTTCTTTAAACTGATTGCGATATCATTTTGTACTTAGCATTGTTACTGACTTAAGCTTTTTAAAAAATATTATAATGTCTTTTTGGGATTCAGAGGGTGGAGTATAGTAGTTTGATCTTATTTATCAATTCCAAAAAGAAATACAGATTATATTTGTAAACTGGTCAGTTCCTGTGGTCTGATAACCCTTTGATTGTATTAGATTCAAATGAGAATCTAATTAAATAATGTTAAGATTAGAACTCTAATACAACCTTGTTATTAGATTGTGACTGAGCCTTTAGTCCTAGCCTTTTTGGGGATAAAACAGACACTCACATGGAAGTAAACACATGGAGAAGGAAAACACAGAGGAATAGAGATGATTTCATAGACACAGCAAAGGCCCAGGAAAGAGAGATGAGCCTGACAGTCTACAGCTGACATTGTGGAGAGAACAGAGCAGCTGAGCCTGGAAAGAAATGAGCCCCACAGATAGAGACAAACCTTACATCAGCCTACAGCTGAGATCAGAAGAAGCTGGGACCACAAACCCTTAAGAAGAAGGAGTAAGGCTGAACCCTCACAGACATCATCAAGCATTTTGCTCTAACATGTGACAACAGATATTGGTGAGGGAAGTAACTTGCACTTTATGGCCTTGTGACTACAAGCTTCTACCCCAAATAAATACCCTGTATAAAAGCCAACAAATTTCTGGTAGTTTGCATCAGCACACCATTCACTGAGTAGTAGACCAGGTTTGGGCTATTAGGAAAAATAAATCTCCTACAAAAATTGCTGTAATTGTTTTAGTGTTTATGTCCATAAAAAACTTATTTGGCTTGAGTATGTAAAAGAGAAATTCCTGGATCAAAAGGAAATGTCTGTTTTTTATAATAACTACTATAAACAAGTTTTTGAAATAGAAATATCTTTTATACCCATACCCATGTTTAGTATCTTTTCATATTCATATTAAGCAATTAGGTATATTTATGTGAAATGCCTCTTCAATCTTTAAGGGAATTGAATTTGAAATATTTTATCATTATTTTTATTATTAAAATTGTAGTAGGAGTTGTTCATTTACTGGATATGAATCCGTTACCAGATATATAATAATAATGACTAATAATCCAATATTTTGCATGCCTTTTATCTATATTAATGCTGTCATCTAATTAACAGAAAAAGATATTTATTATTTTGTGTGTTTAGAATCAGAAATCCTTGTATGTTCCAATCAGGAAGATTTGCTTCTTTGTTGTTTTTTGTTTTTCTTGTGTGCTTTCTTGTCTGTTTGTTTATTAATTTATTCCATTTCTCAAAAGGTAAAAAAAAAAATTACCATCATCAATGTTGTTTTGATGTTGAGAAATATAAGTAAATACTATTTTGTTAAAATATAATTGTTTTTCATTAAATTTTATTGATAAGACCACTCATTTGCCCTCTGAGTTGCATTAATGACTTGTGGTAAATCAAGGCACTGCCAATTTTTTTGTCTATATATGCACTCTTTCTTGTATTTTATTACTCTATTTATCAGTCTTTCCAGAAATTCCACTAGGTATTAAGTACTGATGACTGTAGCTCTGTGAAAGTCTTGAAATTAGGTGATGTGTGTTCTCCAACAACTTTCTTCTCCAAATTGCCATGAATGCTTTTGATCCTTGAACATTCATATAAATTTTAGCAAGGCCTAAATATTAGAAATTAAACAAAAATGCACAAACCAAGAAAAAAGCAATACTGGTATTTTTATGCAGATTCATTTTGATTGAATAGATAGCTTAGTAAGAACTGACATCTTTATAAGGTGGAAATTTCCTCTCCATTAATTAGATACAGCAGTCTAATTTTAGATGTCCTATAATTTTTCAAAGCATTGTGTTCTATTTTTCATGAAGAAATCATGTATAGTTTTCATTAGACTTATTCCTATGTTTATGATTGAATTGTTGATACTTGTAACCATATTTTTGTCACTTACTAATTGTTTCTTGTAATATATGAAACACAACTAAGATCAGGGAGAGATGTGGGCAAAATAGTAGAGTATCTATCTTCAAAGGCCTTTCTTTACAGAGAAGCAGTAGATAATATAGCATAATTGTCAAAATCATCATGTTAGACCTTTGTTAATAGTCAAAGGTTTACAGCAGCCAAGTGTGTCTGCTGAATCAAAAAAAGTCAACTTACTTATATATTGTGGGAGAGCTTTGTGACATTTTAAGTTAGCCTTGTTTTAATCCCCTATCCTGTGAGGTGGCAGTCTTGATGTTGGCAGTTCAAATTTCCAGGGAAGATACTGGTTCTAAGGAATGCTGAGTTGACCTTGCTCTCAAGGAATTGTCTTTTAAAGTTTTGACTTGTGTGGGATAACCTGAAGGACTTATACAAGGTACTTGCCATATTAGCTTCTAATTTGGAACACTCTAATGAAGGAGAAACTGCTATGTGGAGGGAATTCCTCAAAAATATGAAAAGACAAATGAACAAATCACTGTTACCTGAGGAAACAGATTACACTTGGTTCAAACCATGAACATGTTTTAAGACTAGGAGCAAAGTCTGGAGAAAGCATTACAAAAGCTCCCATATAATTGGGAATATAGGAGACTAAAAACATGCCTGAGGAAGCATGCTCATAAAAGACCTGAGAAGAAACTAAGCTATCAACTCAAATGGATATTTGGCTAAGCTCAAACAAGAATCCAGAGCAGATTTTTAATTAGTCTGTCTAAACTTGAAGGAGTCCCTCAAAACAGAGCAAATTTAAAGACAATGGGAGGTTTTTCAATCTATTTTTCCTTCTTTTTCATGTTTGTTCCATGTGTGTGAAGAAATAGCTGTCAACATGAGCTGATGAAAATTTAAAAATAAAGATATTAGAGAAGATAAAAAAACAAAAAACACCAACATTACAAACAGTGTTAAAAAGTCACTAAAAATACACAACAACTCATAGCAGGCAACAACAACATACACCTATGAGTAGGAAGAATAAGATTTCCAGACATGGCATAGTATTTTATTCCAATTGTCCAGTTCTCAACAACAATTATGAGGCATTAACAGAAGCAAGAAATTACAGCCTATGCATAAGGAAAAAAAGAAAGGAAGAGAAACTGCCCCTTAGGGTATACAGCTATTGGAAGTACTAGATAAAGACTGAATATTAGCTGCTTTTTATTGTGCTCAAAGAGCTAAAAAAGGTAATAGATGAGGACCAAAAGGAATCCAAGAGAATATTTTTCTTTTAATAGACATTATCAATAAAGACATAGTTATTTTAAAACAGAATCAAAGACAGGTTCTGAATCTGAAAAATTCAATAACTGAAGTGAAAACTTCACCAGAGTTGTTCAAAATCATTTTTGTGCAGCACATTAAAGAATCAGCATACTTGAATATACATCAATGTAATGATTGAATAGGAGGAAGAGTCTAAATGAAAAGAAGGGGTAAACATGAACAGAGCCTGAAATAACTGTAGGACACACTGAATTATACCAGCATACACATATTGAGAGCCCCAGATGGAGGGAAAACCAGAAAGGGATTAAAGAATTCATGGCCAAAATCTTAACAAATTTGATCAATAAAAGACATGACAAAATGTAAGTGTCTATAAAAAGCTCATGTCACATAACCTGAAAGGGTTCTACACTTAAACACATTATAATTAAATGCTTTACAGTAAAAGAATCTTGAAAGCAGTAAAAGAGATGTCATTTGCCACATGTAACAGGTCTTCTATAAGATTGAAAGCTGATTTCTATCAGAGATCATGACAAGCATGAGACATCAGGATGCCATATATGAAGTGCTGAAAGGAAGATAAAAAGAACAATTCTCAATCAAGTTATCTATATCAGACAAGGCTCTCCTTCAAAAATGAAGGCAAACTTAGGACATAACTAAATGAACAAAAATTGAGGAAGATTATAACCTTTAACACTATTCTACATGAAACACTAAAGGAAATCCTGGAGTCTGAAATGAAATGACACTACACACTAACTGGAACTCATAAGAAGAAATAGAGTGGTAAAGAAATGTAAATAAATTTAGTATTATTGTACATGTATTTTATAGTTACCCTTGTTTTGTGATATAAAGTACTAATCAATTAAATACTTAATATAAATCATCATTAATGGGAACACAGTTATAAAGTGTGCACACTGATATAAATTTAAAATTTTGATATAACCACTCAGAAAACTATTTTAGAATATGCAGGAAGATAAATGAGGTGAAATAGAAATTATTGACTATAATAAAGATCAATTAAATATGTGATGGAGAGTAATGAAGGAATTGAGGAACAAAAAAAGAAAAAATGACATAATGAAAACAAATAGCAAAATAGTAGAAGATAATCCTACTATTTACTTGAAATATAAAGGGACTATACTTTCCATTAAAAAGACAGATTAGGAAAATGGGGGAAAAAATCATGGCTATACGCTGACATCAAAGATTTTTTTCTAGATCCAAAGACACAATGATTTTGAAAGTGAAAGGAGAGAAAAAAGAAAATCAATTCAAACAGTAATCAAAGTATACACTTTTGCAGTCACCTCTAAATCCTTCTATCCGCAGAAGCACTATATAACCACTAATCTAATTATATCTCTATAGATTTAATTATTTTTACATTTTATACAAATGGAATCATATCATATGCTGTACATTGTGTCTGGCTTCTGTCACATAGCATAATGCTTTCATATTGTAATTTTTTTAAATTAGAGAAGTTGTAGGTTTACATAAGTCATGTAAATATAACATCCATATATTCTCATTTATTGTTGACACTTTTCTTTGGTGTGTTACCTTTGTTTCTATTGATGAAAGAATATTAAAAGATTACTCTTAACTGTAGTGCATAGTTTGCATTAGGTGTATTTTTTTCCATAAACTACGCTATTGTAAACAGTGTGTAATAGTGAAGGACATTTGTTATAATTCATGAAACATTTTTTTTTTCTTTTACTCAACACAGTCATCAACCAACAGATTTTCCTATGTTATACAGTCCCATGTTTAATACTCTACTTTCCCTCTAGTACCATACATGACCTAAATTTTCCCTTTCAACAACCACAAATATAATTCAGAACTCTTAATTATATTCACAGTAATGTGATACCATCTCTTCTATACATTTCCAAATATTTGCAATCAACCTAAATTGAAATTCTTCATGCATCAGCTCCCAATTCCCTACCACCTTTATTTCTCCTGGTAGCCTATATTCTAGATTATAAGGCTATGAATTTGGGATGAGTTTGATGTTCTCTTTCTGGTTCCACCAGGTGTGCAGTTAGTCTTTGATTTTAGCTCTTTCTTCTTTTTAATTGTAGACATTTAGGGTTATAAATTTCCCTCTCAGCACTACTTTTGCTGTACACCATGAATATTGATATGTTGTCTCCTTATTTTCATTAATCTCAAGATATTTAGTTGTTTTTTCTGGCAATCTCTTTTTTGACACATTAATTGTTTAATGGCATGTTGTTTAACCTCTATATATTTGTGAAATTTCTAGTTCTCTGTTATTGATTTCCAACTTCATTCCATTGTGATGAGAGAAAATGCTTTGCAAAATTTCAATATTTTTAAATTTATTGAGACCTGTCTTGTGACCCAACATATGTTCTATCCTAGAAAAGGATCCTTGAGCACTTAGGAAGAATATAAATCATATTGTTTTAGGGTACAATGTTATGTATTTATCAGTATACATCAGTAAGCTCTAGTTTGTTTACCATGTTATTCAATTCTGTTTCCTTATTGATCATCTGTCTAGATGTTCTATCTACTGGTGAGAATATTATATTGAAGTCTCCAATAATTTTTATAGAGATATCTATTTCTATATTCAGTTTTGCCAGTGTTTGCCTCATGCATTTTAGGATACACTGGTTAGGTGTATAAATATTTATGATGATTATTTCTTCCAGGTGAAATGTCCCTTTTATTAATATTTGCTGTCTATGATGGTTAGGCTGATGTGTCAACTCAGTCATGTCATTGTGCCCAGTTACTTGATCAAGAAAGCACTGGGATAATTGTAATACAAGGAAATTTATGGGCTTTAGTCATCAGTGAGTTTACTACATAGATGGCTGATTACATCTACAATCAACCAGGGAGATTGCTGTCAACAATGAGTGAGATTTTATTCAATCAGTTGAGTACCTTAAAACAGAAAGTGATTTAAGCATTCGTGGAGAATTTTCCAGCTCATCTTTGAACATCCAATGTCTCCTGGGAAATCATCAAGGACCTTCCTCAGAGCTTCTGGTTTGCAGCCTTCCTATAGTATCTGGAGTTGTGCATCGCCATTGTCATGTGAGAGAATTTTATAAAATCTCATACTGTTTACAGATCTTTTCTGTTGATTCTGTTTCTTTAGAGAAACCTTATTAACACAGCTTGGTACCAGGAGTAGTTCTTGAGGAACAGAATCCTTCACATGGAATTTCTGAAGTGATTCTGGGAGTTTTGCAATAGGACCTCCTCACAGCCCTGAGGATGATACCAGTCAAACTAAAGCTTGTACTGCCCAAACTCCACCTTGCCCTGAGGAAACTGCTTTCCAAATCTGCCCTAAAGAGATTAATCCTGACTTACCAGATGGAAAATCAAAGGTCAGTATCTTGAAGTCATGTCTGTTCCTTTTCCTTCCTCCCACCCCCGCCCCCACCAACTTTCTTCTCTTGAAATACCTACTTCTGGAATAAAGTCACAATAAGCCCTCAAAGGTGAAATACAAAGCATGACCCATGAAGTAGTACCCTACACTTTAAAAGAACTGCATGCATTTTGCAACTTATAGAGACAGAATTCAGGGGAATATGTGTGGGAAAGATACTACACATATGGGAAAATGTTGGAAAGAATATTAAGTTTGTTCAGGCCGAATTTATTGATATGAACCTATTAAGCAGAGATACTGAATTCAATGCTGCAGCTCAAGGGGTTATAAATGTTTCTAACAGTTTGTTTGGGTGGGTGACTGAACAATGGGCCAAAAGATGGCCTAGTATGTCTGAGGTTGAGGTGCCTGATTTACCCTGGTATAGAGTAGAAGGAATTAAATTCTTAGACAGATTGGAATGATAGAATGGATTTACCATTTAAGACCTGCCCACCAAGCATACGAATGTCCACAGGAAACACCTTTAACCAGGACTGTGAGGAATAAATTTTTAAGATTAACACCATCTTACCTGAAGAGCTCTGTGGTTGGTCTTCACGGTAGTCCAGATATTAATGTATGATCAGCTGTAATGGAACTAGAATCCTTAAACATTATGGGGATGATTGGATCTTGGGGTGGTAAAAGTCAAGTATCTGAAGTTAATCACCAACTACAAGGTGGATGTTACTACCACAATGAAAGGTTGACTAAAAGCAGCAATCAAAACAGTCTGAGTCAGACAGAGTGACATTGGCTAATCAATCATGAGCCACCTAGAAATGAAATATATGGGCAGTTTACTAAAATCCTTCTTGATATGTATGAGAGGAATAGCTCTAGCTTGAGCGAACAAATCCCTAACTTGAATTACAGATGCAGAGAATCATGATCCCTCAATCAATTCCCAGACTTGAAACAGTTTATAAATGTAGAGTCCCTTGAATGTGGAGAAGGCCAGGTCCTATTGGGGAAAGATCCTGTTATGCTGCCAATAATTTATACTGTCAATCTTCCTCCCTGCTTTCCCGAGGAGACCTATGGCCTTTAACCAGAGTAACTGTGCATTGGGGAAATGAAATGATGAAAAAATTCACGGATTTTTAGACAGTGGCTAAGAAGTGACATTAATTGCAGGAGATCCAAAAATTCACTGTGGTACACCAGTCAGAGTGGGGCTTGTGGAAGTCAGGTGATTGATGAAGTTTTAACTCATATCCGTCTCACAGAGGGTCCAGTGGGTCCCCAGACCAATTCTGTGGTTATTTCCAGCTCCAAAATGCATAATTGGAATAGATAAGCCCAGTAACTAGCAAAGTCCTTACATTGGATCCCTGACTTGTGGAGTGAGTGCTATTAGGTGAGGAAAGGCCAAGTGGAATCCACTAAATTTGCCCCTACCTAGCAAAATAGTAAATCAAAAGCAATACCTGATTCCTGGAAGGATTGCAGAGATTAGTGCCACCATCAAGAATCTGAAGGATGTGGGGGAGGTGATTCCCAACACATCTCCATTCAACTACGTTATGTGACCTGTGCAGTAAAGAGATGAATCCTGGAGGATGACAGAAGATTATCGTAAACTTAACCAGGTGGTGACTCAAATCACAGCTTCTGTCCCAGATGTGGTATCATTGCTTGAGAAAATCAACACAACCCCTGGTAACTGGTATACAGCTACTGAACTGGCAAATGCTTTTTTCTCAATTGCTATTAGTAAGGAAAACCAGAAACACTTTGCTTTCAGTTGACAAGGCCACCAATATTCTTTCACTGTCCTGCCCCAGGGGGATAATTGACTCTGCAGCCCTGTGTCTTAATATTTTCTACAATACCTTGATCATCTCCTCCTCCCACAAGACATCACAGTGGTCCATTATACTGATGATATCATGTTGAAAGGACCTAGTGAATGAGAAGTAGCAAAAAGTCTAGCTTTTTGGTAATGCATTTGCATGAGAGAGGTTGGGAGATATATCCAACAAAAATATAGGGACCTTACCCCTTGATGAAATTTCTAAGTGTCCAGTTATGTGGTGCATGTTGAGATATCCCTTCTAAAGTGAAGGATAAGCTGCTGCTTCTGGCTCCTCCTTTATCTAAAAAAGAGGCACAAAGCTTATTTGGTCTCCACTGATTTTGGAGACACTACATTCTTCATTTGGGTGTGCTATTTCAGCCCATTTACTGAATAACCAGAAAAGTTGCTAGTTTTAATTGGGGACTAGAACAAGTGGAGAGACTGTGACAGGTCCAGGATGCTGTACAAGCTGCACTACCCCTTGGGTCATATGATCCATCAGATCCAATGGTGCTGGAAGTTTCAGTGGCAAATAGAGATGCTGTCTGGAGCATTTGGCAGGCCTCTAGGAGAATCACAACACAGACCTTTAGGATTTTGGAGCAAAGCCCTTCCATCCTCTGCAGATAACTAGTCTCCATTTGAGAAAAAGCTTTGGCATGCTAATGAGCCATAGTATAGACTGAATGCTTAACCATGGGCCATCAAGTTACTGTGAGATCTGAATTGCCTATCCTGAGCTTGGTATTATTTGACTCACCAAACCATAAGTTTGGGCATGCTCAGCAGCACACCATAATAAAGTGGAAGTAGTATATATAAGATAGAGCTCAAGGAAGTCCTGAATGAACAAGTAAGTTATATGAAGAAGTAACCCAAATACCCATGGTCTCCACACCTGCCATGTTACCTTCTCTTTCCCAGCCCACAGCTTTGGAATCCTGGGGAGTTCTATCCAATCTGTTCATTGAGGAAAAGAAAACTTAAGTTGGTTTACAGATGATTCTTCATAATATGCATTTACCACCCAAAAGTGGACAGCTACAACACTGCAGCCTTTTGGGGGACATCCCTGAAAGACAGTAGTGAAGGTAAATCCTCCAAGTGGTCAGAATTTCAAGTCATGCACATTGTTGTTCATCTTGCTTGGAAGAAGAATGTCTGTATTTGCATTTGTACACTGATTCATGGGCTGTTGCCAATGGTTTGGCTGTAAGATCAGGGCTTGGAATGGATATGATTGAAAACTGGTGACAAAGAGGTCTGGGGAATAGGTACGCACATAGTGTTACCTAAGTGACCAAAAAAACATGAAAATATTTGTGTCCCATTTGAATATTCACCAGTGGATGACTTCAGCAGAAGAAGATATTAATAATCAAATTGATAAGATGACCTGCTTTGTGGCTAAAGCTCAGTCTATTTACCCAACCACTCCTGTCATTTCCCAATGGGCTAATAAACAAGAGCATGATGGCTGCTGAAGTGGCCCAATAAAAGCCCTAATCATAATTTAATCATGCCCATAGAAACAGACCAGTTTACAAGCATAATCCAGTGTCTATTTTTGGAATTCATGAAAAATGCCAAACTGTTAAACCTCACTGATATGAATTAAGCAAATCAAACAGACTCAGAGAGCTATTGTCTGGAAGATAGGTTTACAGGAAATAGAAAGGGAGAAGAAGGATGTGAGCCAACAGCCATATGGATGTAATCTATGATAAGGTGAAAGTGTGTAGCTAGTCACTGAAGGGATATGACAGGAGAGTAGTTATACTATTGGGCTAGGCAGTGCAGATTTGACAGGAAAGTAGATTGGGGAAGGTGATTGGAAGGTCTATGGAACTGGGGGGAGGGTTGGTGGAGGGACCAGGTGAATACTGGGGATTGGTGGATATGTGGTTGAAAGTACAAAGCTGGAAATGTTCTTATGGCAATATGACATGGAAGGGTTACTGGTTTAGAGTGCTGGATGGGGGGCATTTGGGACAGCGAGTACCAGGAACAGGCTTCTAGGGAGTATGCAAGTGAATATTTTGTCATAATGTGTTGCATCAGTGGGTGGACACCCACATAATGAGCAGGAAGGAGTTGGATTTCCATCCTGGGGAGGACTGATATGTTCACAAACAGAGGAACAGGAGTCTCTCAAGAATATGAGCTGTACTAGTTGTTGAGAACAAACCAGTGTGTCAAGACCTCAGTGTTGTTGCAATTAACTATGTCTCTTTTCATCCAAGGAGTGAAGCCAGTGGAACACTGTGGCCCCTGAGGGGAGGGGAGGTAGGAATATATTAGATGGAACAGGGGGAATTTAATGGGCAATTGAAGTGTTCGACATGATCTTGTAATGATGGACACAGGTTACGTTAAATATCATCAATATTTATAAAAAGTGTATGGTGTAAAATATAGACCATAATGTAAACCATTGTCCATAGTTAGTAGCTCTGTTTCACTATTTGTATATGAGATTTAACAAAGGTACCATCCACATATAAAAAGATATTAATATTGGAAAGGGGAAAAGGGGGAGGAAGTTGGGTATATGGGAGTTTCCTGTATCCTGTATGTGACTTTACTTTGACCTAAAACTTCTTTGAAAACAAAATTTTAAAAAGTAGGACACTGACAAATTGAAGAATATGTCATTCTACATACAGGACAACAGATAGTACAGTGATGAAAGGCAAAATGTCAAAAAAATTAATTAATTTTTATTATTTTTATTATTCAAATTTTTTAATTTAATTAATTTTTAATTTTAAAATATGTTTATATTTGTTATTTCTTATGTTTAAAATTATCATTTTTATTTCATTTTCCTATAAATTGTATTTAGCTATTTTATTGGCTTCATTTTTGAAGAATATTTGGATCACAGAAGGTTTACAACTGGAACAGGGGAGGATCATTGGTGTGCGGTGTCAGTGATAGGGGATACATGGGAGGAAGTTTACCTGGGCATATATATAAGGCATATAAATGTGTTCAAATGTTCATGGAGCACAGTCACAGTG